>BQNB010047490.1:21340-43086 GCA_026074375.1 Tanacetum coccineum | reverse complement strand
CCTAAATCCATATCCTTGTAATTTTCTAGCTTCTTGCTAGTTTTTTTATTAATTTCAATTTGCCGTTCAAAAAAAAAGATATAATAAGGCATAGATCTACACTAGTGAATTCTTGAAAGGTAGAAGATGCCATAATCAAAAGATGAAAGATCAATTATTTAGGAAGATTAATCATATAAGAACAATTAATTAAAGAGGGAAAAAGAAGTGGTTGGTGAAACATGATTTGGAGGGATACGGGTTGGAGGGATGGGACGGGTTAGAAGAAAGTGAATGAAGTTGATTTCATTTCTCAATGAGTGAAATTAGTGTCTAGAAAACTTGCAATAATGACAAAAACTTAAGTGAAATTCAACTTGAGTATGAGAAGGAGGATGAATTTGTGGTGGTGGTGGTGAAGGTGGTGCATGAATGTATGTGTGAATTACGAATGGTGAAAATGTTGTGGAGTTAGTTGATCATTTGATCTCTTAAGGGATTGTAAGATGGTGGTGAAGGAGATTGTAAGTAGACTCTTGGAGGAAGAGGAGGTGATTCATTTTGGGAAGGAGGTGATGATTTTGGAGTGGATGTTTTGCGTTTCCATACTTGTCTAACCGACATTCTTGGTTTTCTAGAGAAGTTGAAATGGTGGTTTGAGCAAGACATTGATGATGAAGGAGAAAAGAATGAGGAAGGTGATGGTGGAGGTGAGGTATAGGAGTTGATGATTTAAATAATGGAAAGGATAGTATAACATGGCAAAGCATGGTGTGGGTGGAAGAAGATGTCAAATATGGTTTAGCCAAACAGGGAAATGACAGCTTGTGAATGTAGGTATGAGGGTCAAGATACAGAAAAAGAGGTAAACTCGAAATTTTCTTTCCCCCTGGTGGCGGTCCCGTATTACCAGGTGGTCTCAAATATATTGGGGGCAGCCGGGTATATAAGGGGGCCGTTTTCTGGAAGCTTGAAAATTTCCAGTTTTCCCTTTTTCTTAAATCCAGTGATTTTGGCATCTACCAATATTCAAGAATCAACTAGTTCAAGCAATAATATGTAGTTCTATTCTAGCATGCAAGTCATTTAGTAAGTAGTGGCATTTTTCGCATGTCATATTCATAAAATTTGCTAGTCATAGAACGTTGGTAGAACGGAGAAAATTATCCAAGTCAAATGCAAATTACATTTGCCATTCCTAGTCCTAATAATAGAAAGATATAATGTATTAAACAAGAAAGTTAATAATAATAATAATAGTTTCTTAGTGGTTGTGCCAACATGTTCACTTCCGTTTTCCACCCATCACGTTCTTGAGAGCTTGTCCAATTGACCTTAACCCTTTTCGGTGAGCATCTCTTTGTTGAGTTTGAAGATTGATAGTTTCAGAGAGATGGGTGTTCAAGAAATGACTTTCATGAGGAGGGTTTTGCTGGACTCTAAAGGCATCATTTGATGAGGAAGAGATGTTTTAAGACTGATAGGAAGGATTGGAATGAAAAGATTCATCATCATTTTCATCAATGGGATCATCTAACGGATGAGATGAGGATGGATGATTAAGAGTGGTAGAGGAGGAGCTAGCATTTGACTCACGAGGTCTTTTCTTGCCACGATCTGATCACGTCTTTCGCTCATAGTAAGGAGCAAAGGGATGCATGACTCGATCATGTGAGATATAGATCAATTACTAGCTCAGGAAGGACGGACACAACATGTTTGAACAATCTAGTCAAAAGCATTCCATAAGGTAAGAGTTCCTTAGGTTTGCTTCTAGTCTTTTCCATTCTTTTGAGAATGAAGAATGCTAGATTGTATCGAGTGGAGGTTTCAATGCAATAAAGCATATGACAAAGACAAATGGCGTTTTCACGAATGATATCAACCCATGGTTTCATATGAGGTTGAATTTCATGAGTTAAGATTTTGTTTTTGTTGATGACAATGGTTTTCTTGTTTTTAGTATGAGTGACTTGACCTTGTCTAGGAATTTGAATGAAGGACTTGATGACACTTGGAGACGGAGGAGTGGTTTTATAACAACCTTTACTTGGAACACTTATTGACAAGTAGTCGAGTGACCACATGTCGGTGTGTGATGCATGACCTTTGAATGGTATCTCTTTTAATTATTTGACCATAATTTCTCAAGGTGAGAGAGATATGAACTTACTTTGTATAACAAATTTGACCACAAATTGACCCGTGAAGTTATAATCAAAAGTTAGTTGACTATAGTACTCGAGAACAAAACGAGGAATAATTTGTTTGTTTAAGTTTAACAAACAATCAAAGTCAATTGATTCAAACTTAGCACGAATAGGTATCACTGTTTCATAGTTTTGTTCAAACCCTACCCTTTATGAAACTTTCGGTTTTGAAAGATTTGCAATTGTGTTTCTTAAGGGTTGATTAAATTCATTTGATATGAGTGGAATGTAGTTTCGGGTCTTTTGATGATCTAGTGAGGTAATTGGAGGCATTGTTACCTAAAATAAAACAATCAAATTACACTTTAATATCTTACATATGTGTTGATATTTTGAGTTCGTGCCTAGTGTGTGCCTAGATGTAACAAATGTGGAGTAACGATTAACTCGACCTAGAGATAAAATCTTAAGAGTTAACCCAAACGCTCCTTAATTTGATTTTAGTCATCCAAACATGTCGAAAAATACATATGAATTATGTATCTCGACCTTTGTTCATGAGATCGTTATGCATGTGTTTGAAAATGTTTTTAAGTTGTATTGACAATGTATAACCAAAATTTCATTATGTACCTAACGTGAGTAATTTTGAGAATAAAATTGGGGTTTTGGTTCGAAATTAATTTTTCAACAAATTCACTAATGTGTGCAAATCCTATGTCTACGGAAAGCATATTAGTTATACATTGTATCCTAGTAGTCTTAATTGTACAAAATTGAAAGAAAAATGAAAAATCCCTAATTTTAGTTTTTGTGTTCATCATGAACCCTAGACTCAAATTGAAAGAAAATAGATGAAATGACTTACAATTGATGATCTTTAAGATGTTGTGAATGATTGTAGGTGTTGATTTTATCTTTAATTTGTGTGTTTAATGGGTGATTTTGAGTTTTTGGGTGGTTTGAGTCGTGTTCGTCACTTGCAGATATGAAAGGGGGTGTTTGTTTTGTGTTTTGAAAAATTTTAGTTAAGTGTTCAAGTTTTGAAGTCTGCTGATGGCGGTCCCATAACGTCTGGCGGTCCCAAATATATTGGGGGGCCGCCTATGGTATGGGGGCCGCCCTCAGTGAAGGATTTTGGACTCAGTTTTTGACAAAAATTTTACAAAGAGGAGTGACATTTTAATTTGCATTTCGCGAATTAAAAATGCTTAAAGTACTTCGGATGAAGTATTTAAGTTGTCACGACACGGAATGGAACACGGACTAGAATTGAGATAGAAGAAGGAGAAGCGGACTAATATGATTTATGGAATGTGTTCCATCATTCCTAAACCAAGACGTAGATAGTTAAACGATTCACGTTTAAGGGGTTTCGTAAGAATGTCGGCGATGTTGTCGACGGACGACACTTTTTTGATTGAGATATGTCCTTTCTGGATATTATCACGAAGAAAGTGGTGACGAATTTCGATGTGTTTGGTTCGAGAATGTTGCACCGGGTTTTTGCTAAGGTCAATCGCACCTTTATTGTCGCACATGATCGGGACGTCGTCGAGTCGAACGTCGTAGTCGATAAGAGCTTGTTTCATCCATAGTGCTTGTTGACATGCCATTTCCCAGGCGTTACGGTATTCGTGCTTCGGTAGTGTGATATAGCAAGAGCGGTTGTTTCTTCGAGAGCAAAGATGTCAAACACATCCACGAACGTACTAATTACCGTAGTGCTCTTCGATCCAACATAATCATCCCGCTTCAATCTGAGTCCGGCATATACTTACAGTTTCTATGACCGGTCCCTTAGGGATACATAATCCTAGTGCTGTAGTGCTTTATGTATCGGAAGATACGTTTAACGGCTTCAAAGGTGAAGAGCTTTTGGGAAACCTCTTGGAAGTGGGCACAAAGGCAGACACTAAACATAAATACGGGGGGGGGGGCCCCCCCTACTTGCCGTTAGGTATAATAAACTACCTATCATGCCTCGATACTTGGTACTATCTACCGACTCACACTCTTCGTCTTTTGTGAGTTTGGTATCGGAGGACATGGGGGGTTTTTATTGGTTTGATTTTGTAAGCAATTTCTTTAAGCATTTCTATATATATTTTGATTAATTAAAGAAAATACCATCTTCCATTAGTTTATATGTGTCTAGGTCAAGGAAGAAGTTAAGTTCACCCATCATGCTCATCTCAAACTCGTCATGCATGATTTTGGCAAATTTATCACACATGTCTTGACAAGTCGAACCGAATATGATGTCATCGACATATATTTGAACGATGATGAGGTTTGAACTTCTCTTCTTAGTAAAAGAGTGTTATCTACCATTCCCATTTTATATTCATGTTTAATAAGGAAAGCTTTTAATCTATCATACCAAGCTTTGGGTGCTTGTTTAAGACCATACAGAGCTTTCTTTAGTTTATAAACATGATCTAGTTTTTCAAAGTCAATGAATCCTGAAGGTTGTGCCACGTATACCTCCTCATTGATAAAACCGTTCAGGAATGCACTTTTTACATCCATTTGGAATAGTTTAAAGTCTAAAGCACAAGCATAAGCTAATAGTATCCTAATTGACTCAAGTCTGGCAATTGGGGCATAAGTTTCATCATAATCGATGCCCTCTTGTTGATTATAGCCTTGAGCAACTAACCTAGCCTTATTTTGAGAAACAATACCGTTCTCGTCTAACTTATTTCTAAACACCCACTTAGTTCCTATAATTGTCATATTCCTAGGTTGTGGAACTAACTCCCAAACGTTGTTAGCAATGAATTGATTTAATTCTTCTTGCATAGCGACTATCCAACTATCATCCATTAAGGCTTCATTCACATTCTTTGGTTCTATAGTTGATATAAAACAAAAGAAGTTACTTTGGTTTTGGGCTTGTGATCTAAGGGTTCTTTGGTTAAGGTTTCCTATGACATTTTCTAATGGATGGTTCCTAGATTCCTTAATATTGACTATTTCGTCAATCTCTAAAGTTTTATCCACAATGTCATTTTCTAGGTTTTTCTTTTCGGTGACCTTAATTGCTTCTTCTTCATCTAAGTCATCATCCACTAAGGGTGATGTCTTAGAGGGTGGAGGAGTTTCATCGAATGTCACGTTAAGTGATTCTTTGACTTTCCTAGTGTGTTTGTTTAGGATGATGTAGGCTTTACTATTTTGAGAATAACCTAAAAAGATACCTTCGTATGACTTTGGGTTAAACTTTGTAAGGTAGTCTTTAGTGTTTAGAATGAAGCACTTGCTTCCAAACACTCTAAAGTAATCTAACGTAGGTTTCCTACCTCTTAAGAGTTCGTAGGGTGTTTTTCCTAAGATGGCTCTAATTAGGATTCGGTTGAGAATGTATGTTGAAGTGTCTACTGCGTTACACCAAAACTTTTGTGGTAACGATTGCTCATTCAACATAGTCCTACTCATTTCTTGAAGTGTCCTATTTTTCCTTTCAACCACGCCATTTGATTGAGGAGTGTGTGGAGCTGAGAAGTTATGTGTAATACCATTGGCATTACAAAACTCTCCAAATTGCACCTCATTATCAAATTCTCTACCGTGGTCGGTTCTTATTGACACTATTGTACATCCTAATTGGTTTTGAATTTTCTTACTAAATATTTTGAATTGATCGAAAGCTTCGGTTTTGTCCTTAAGGAATCTAGTCCAAGTATACCTAGAGTAGTCATCTACTATGACTAAGGTGTAGTGGTTTCCTCGTATACTTTGTCGGCGGGATGGACCGACGAGTTATATGAAGGAGTCCTAAGCATCTAGTTGATGAGACTATATTCTTAGCCTTATGACTAACATGAGCTTGCTTTCCAATTTTGCAAGCATCACAAAAGTGTTGATAAAACTTAAGCTTAGGTAAGTTTCTAACTAATTCCTTAGATGCTAATGATTAAATGAGGACGGCATATTGCGTGACTAATACTCTATGCCACAACGTAGCGTTTTCATAATCGTTGCTAGTCACAAATTGTAACCACCCAAATTGGTCGGCAGCGGAATTAGGGTCCGGGCGTGTTAACTTATAGATCAATAAACAAGATTATATATAGAACGATTAAAAAGTCGTTTAAAAACTGATACATTGGATTTAACAAATATTTGATACAAATAGCCTGAGGCTTTAACTTGTTCCTGATTATTATTACAATGATACTGGTTCACAACACATGAGTTTCCCAAAATATAATACATCCCATTTTTAGCAGACTTCCAACAACAAAATCACCCAATGTATCCTTAGCACTTATGCTTACTGAATCTCCTGAAAAACCATTGCTTTAAAACTTCAACAATAATGTTGGTGAATTCATAGGTTTGATACAAACATAATATGCAGGACCGCAAGGACTTTCCCGTGTAATGCAAACACATGCAGAACATCACAAAACTAGATTACATTTTCCTACGCTCATGGACACTGAAGTCGACGATCTTTCTTGCAATAATAATAAATATTGCAATTTCTGCCCGATTAGATGTTAAACCCGAAAACATCCCTAAATTCGCATGCTATACGTTCGTCCCGGTGATAGATAGTACCGATAGGGGAGGTCGTTTCCCCAAATAGGATCTATTCATAACATTCGCGCTCTCATAATTTAATTAACAACTACATCTATGCAATTGATCAGGTTCATGATAGGGGCTAAACTTTGGGTATCGGCTACTTAGGCAAAAAACATGTAATCAATATAAAATTCCAACTTGCGTCCAATTTATAAACAAGCAAACCAACTCCCACTCCCTCACCTCTCCTACTCCATCCCTCCCCACCACTTAGACCCACCCCCCTTCACATGTTTCCACCCCAAGTTATAAATCATTGAAATCGTAAAAATATGGGGCTATGAACTCACCTTGAGTTCTGATAATCCAAATATTGCAGATAACGCGTGTAGTGAACGTATGAGGAGCTAGGACACTTTAAATGTAAATCCACAACTCGTTTGATTACGCCACCCGAGAGGCCTCTTATGAAAACTCCCTAGTAATATTAGTACTTTGATAACTCACATATAATTCCTATATTAGCTCAATCATCACTAAATGGTTTTGGTAAAATTGTGTTTAATAGGTTAATACGTTTTTTATTACCGTTTTTAGTAAAACTTGCTTTACGTTTGTGTTTTAAGCCAGTTTTTGTCGTTTCTTAATGCCCATGCTTTTTTCGGGTAATAATTTTTAGGACGAGTTTTTATTTGACATTTTCCATATTTAGACCCTATGGTGCACAGTAAACTTTTTACTGGTACATCAGACAGTGAGTTTTATTTTAAATCGTATTTGTTGTCGTAAAACCAGTAAATGTCGTATTTTATTCGTTATAGCTCCGTTTTTATATGATTCTTTCGAGGACGTTTCTGTATTGAAACTCCTTTCAATTTTTAAGGGTTTACCATAAATTTTAACATTCTGTAATGTAACAGTAACTTTTATAAAATTGTTTTATAAAAGTATTAATTGTCGTAAACTAGCGAAATTCTTAATTCGTTAGTTATTATTGATAAGAATTACCGATTATATCATTTTGGAATCTAAAAATATGTATTATTTGTTAAAAATATCAAACTAGTTGTTTGAATAATTTTTATAAAAATTCTTTTATAAATTTGTTTATTTATCGTATAACTTGTTTTTACCATAAATTTTTCGTTATTTATCCGTTTGACAAGTTTCTTACCTTTTCGGAATCGTCGTGAAATGTATTATCTTATAAAAATATAAAATAAGTATATTTTTATAACACTTTTGGACAGAAAGTTTGGGTGACTTTATTAAGTCTATTTTTTACCTTGTTTTTATATTTTACACTTTATAATTTTTCCAAAAGGGTACAAGTCTTTTACTTCCATTATGACTTTATTTTTGTGTTCATATATCATTACTATAAGTCCATAATCCATATTAACATGTCCCTTGTATTTCTTTTACTTGAAACATATTAAGAAACTTTTATAAACCCTAATTAACATCAACACTTTTTAAGCTTAATTAAGATTGTAAAATACTTATGTATCCATTTATAACTTCATATCACCATCTATACAACATGTGTATAAGCTCATAAAACTATATTTCCAAGAAGAATCCATGTTTACAAGTTACACATATCCTAATGGTGATTTCACTATATAAACATCACATATTCATATAATCATATAAATGAAAAGTTAAGGGCTTAAGATAACCTTAATGAGATGATGTAGGATGTTGAAAAATAAGTGCTAAACCCTTGTTTAGACTTTAAACCCAAGATTATAACCAAGAAACCCTAGTTTCCTTTTACTTGATAATCACTTGAAAATGCTTAGCCAATGCTTGGAAATACCTTAGAATATCTTAGGATGGATGTGTATAAGTGTGTATGGGTTGAATAAAATTTTGTATGGATTTGTGTGGGTGAGAGTATTGAGCCGTGGGCTCTATGGGCACAAAAGGGGGTTTGTGAATTTTTTTCTAAGTGTTTGTATAGGAAGTGAAGTCTTAGCTAGTTACTTGTATCTTATATAAGAAGTCTTGGTCAAATAGCTAGTAAAAACATTCAACCAACATCAAGAGGATTTCAAGGATTCAAGTTTTTGTGTCTTTGGTCAAACCAACATGGAATGGCTAGGTATTAATGCAAATGAGGTACATTTGACCAAGTGTAGGATTTTTCTTATATAACCTTGTATATATTGCAATAATTTCGGCATATATATGTTATATATGATATATTTTTGTAACTTTTTATGTATTGGGTATAAATGTGGGTATTTGTTGAAGCGTAGAAAAGTTTTGGTGGTTCCGGGAGTGCCTAAACGCATTTTATCGCGAAACGTATACACATTACGTATCCGATAAAAATAAAATGAACAAAGTTAATAATTATTCTCAAAATAATTACTTAACCCTTGCTTGATGTAAACATTTAATTGTTTGATGCCCGTTTACATTGAACGCTCATTTTTAACTTACGCGATTTGAACTTAATTCATGAAATTACAAGCAAACGCGTACAACGCTAAAAACAAATAGTCAATTTATCGACGTCGTCAATGACTTGAAAACACAGGGTGTTATAGAATGTCTCTTCGATTAGTAGATGTTCCAAAAATAGAATGTGTCCCTCTGAATCGTAATACCCATCATTAATTTTAGTTGGAATTGAATCATCTAGGTCGATCTCAGCAGTGAGCTCCTCCAAAATAAGGTCACTAGTCTCAGTTGATCTAGACAACGAATCAGTGTTACCTAAAGGTTCATAATTCAATGGTGCTGACTTAGGAGGGTCCAAGCTACTAATGTCCTCAAACTCTTTATGATAATTTTACCTTATGATAATTTTAATAATTTTTTTATAAAATTATCAAACTCCTTTAGGTAAAATAAGTTACCTAAAGGTTCATATTTTACCGTTTACCGTCGTTGATCGGTGGCTCCGGCGGTGGCTCCGGTGACGACGTTGGGAGAGATAGCAGGCAACGTGGCACCACTCAGGTGGTGACACGTGGCAAACTAATGATTGAATTGCAGGTCCGAGGTACTGTAGCAGGTTCGGGTACGAGGACGCAGGTTCAGGTATGAGGTGGAATGTTCTGGGTGCACACATGGAGGCTATTGATTGGTGGATCTATGTAATGACAGTCTGGCAACAGCTGTGTACAAGGATGCGTTTTCCAAGCCAATCATTGGCATTAAATGAGGCGGTTGCCATTGTTAAAGGACCAAAATACCCTTGTTTCTAGGGCTCTGATTGGATAGCGCAATGAATGGACAAAAATACCCCTCAGGGGTCTGGGCTTTAAATTGAGACGCAATAGCTCATTTTGGGATTCATTAGGTGTAGGAATAGAGTAGTATTAGTGTAGATTTAGTGTAGTTTTTTTAGTATTACTCTCAAATTTAGTAGTAGCTTATTAATAGTTAGCTTATTATTGTAAAGCTTTTATAGCTTATTTTCAGCTTATTTGTAATCAACTCTTAGCTTATTAATGAAGATGTTTAATTCAAAGGTTGGTTAGCTTATTTTCTTGTATTCTTGTCTTTTCTTTTCTTTTCTTATTGGCTTATTTTCCTAAATAAGTTTCTCTTATAGCCTATTTCTAAGAGCTTATCGAATAAGCTTTCTTATAGCTTATTCGGTTTAGATCTAGCTTATATCATCCATAAGTCTTTACTTATTTTTCCTTATCTTTTCTCTTCTTGTTTTCTTTTCGAATAAGCACTCCTTTTGCTTATATCGATTCTTTTATTTTCCTAGCCCATTTATTCGGTTAAGCTTATCTTAGCTTATTCGACTTTTAGCTTTTAGGAGTATAGATCTAACTTATTTTAGCTTATTTCTTCATAAGTAGTTTTCGGATAAGCTATTTATTAGCTTATTTCTAGCTTATTTGTCCTTTTTACCTTATTTGTCCTTTTTATCTTATTTTTTTAAAACCTTTTAATTTAGCTTCTTTTAGTCTTATTGAAATAGCTTAATCATTTAGATCTACTAGCTTTATCTTTTCTATTTCAAAATACTTAATACTTTGAAATTAAAGTTTTTAGCTTAAAGCTTATTCATATTATTTAATCATTGTTTGAATTGTGATTTGATGGATTTGATTCTACTCATGAGGCGTGGAGCTTAAGGGTTACATAAACTAGCTTATTTTCTAAGTTTAGAGCTTTATTAAGGGTTTACTAGCTTATTAGTGTATAAAGTTCTAAACTTTATCATCTAATAAGTAAATAAAGTCTAATAGAGAAATAAACTTGGCAATTTGCTTTGTTTATGTAATCGGGTGGTTTTGTATTCGATTCGGTTCATCATTTAGTTCTATCCTCTTTCTCTTTTCAATACTAGTAGTTTAGATTTATTTAGCTTAAAATGATTTTGTTTGCTTATTTGTTGATTAGTATGCTTAGTGGGTAGATTTTATTTATGCTTGTTAAGTGATCAATTTTTTAGTGAATTAAGTGTTATTATAAAAGTGGAAATATTGATTAGTGATTTTTGGATTACTTAGATTAGTGTTTTGGTTATTCGAGCGGGCAAAAGCCGTAAGAATAATTAGGCTTTAATTTAGTAATCAATATCTTGATATGAATTATTTTTAATAAAAACCAACGTTGTGAGAAGATAATTTATTTGAAAGGTATTGATTCATCAATAAGGACTCAATTATATATTTAATTCACACATAAGGATCTAAACATTTCACTTAGCAAGCATATCTTTTTATAAATTTTTCTTTCATAGATTATTTGCTTGCTTCTTGTTTTCTAGTATTATATAGTTTATTATTAGTTTTAAAACCAAAAACTAAAATATTTGTCAATCAAGCATCAAACAAAATACTTTCGTGGATTTAAAATTCATCTCTCGTTGGGACACAACATCCGGGAGATTAACTATTACTTTTCATAAAGTAATTTTTACATCCGACGGGACTTACTTATATACTATTACTCGACTCGATTTTATTTGAATCGGTTTTTGGCGCCGCTGCCGGGGAGAGATGTACGATCTACACGTGGTGTTTGAAGTTAGGGCCTTGAAGATCCTTTCTCTTTTGAAAGTTTATTTTTGTACTTATAAAAAAATAAAAAATCCAAAAATATTATTATTTTTATTTTATTTTCTATTATATTTTAAAAATACCAAAAATATTTTCATTTTATTTTCTTTATAAGAAAATCCAAAAATATTTTCTAATTTTCTATCTTTATAAAAATCCAAAATACTTTTCATTTCTATTTTATTTTCTTTTATAAATATCTTTATAAAAATCCAAAAATATTTTTATTTTCTTATTCTTTTAGTGCATGAGCACTCGTTCTACTTCTCCTAATCTCGTTCCTCCTTTTTCTAATCCCGAAAGCATTATTCGAAATCGCACTTATGAAATTTCAGAAAATTCATAAATCAAATCATCCTTTCAGTAGCAGTACCACTTCTCCTTCTGATTCTTTTCCTAGTCTCACACCTTTTGAGACTAGTGATTCTCTTCTCGAGGAGTTCTCTGATGAACTCGCTCTTCTTGACCCATTTCCACCAGGAAATAAGGACGATAACTTTGATCCTGAAGCTGATCTTAGAGAAATTGAATATTTGCTGAACCGAGATCCGTCAACAGATTCTTCACCTACGACTGATATTGATATTATTGATCCCATTCTCGAGAGGTTCACCGACGAACCTGCTCTCGTTTACTCATCTCCACCGGGAGATGACGATGATGATCTTTTTTACTTGAAGTCCGATAATGAAGAATGGAAAAAGCTTTTGTATGGTGACCTTTTTGATAACACTCACTCAGAAAATAAAAAAAATAAAAAATGGAGTGCTTAATTGATTATATGGATGATGATGTTTTTACCTCTTTTGCCCACAAATGACGCGACTCATTCCGAGGAGTCATCTGAGATTGCTACTTTGTTATCATCTCCCTTTGGAAATGAGGACAAGGTGTTCAACCCAGGCATACTCATTTTGGGTGGAACTCGGATTTTCAATAATGAATCACAAGATAAGAATTTAAAGGAGAAAACCTCATCTGACGTACTTTTAATTCTTGAGGAATGTAACTTTCTATCTATCTCTTCTGATCTAGACCTCCTTTTTCACTTAGAGTTGTCTGTGACTGAAACTTTGCTATCATTTTCATCTAAAAATAAGGACAAAGTTTTCAATCCCAGGATACCCATTTCAAAAGGAGTTCACTCTTTCACTCTTGAATTATCTCATCAGACCTATGAAACTTTCAAGATCGTTAATGTTCATCAGAATATTTTGAATGAAGGTCCGATGAAGATTTTTCCATTCTTCTGTTTCTGCCCCAAGGGCAAAGGATTTCGGGGAGAGTCAAGCTAGAGACTCGCACAAAAATAAGCGCTTCTCGAGAGGCAACCCGTGTTTATCCTAGTAGTAGTAATAATAATAATATAGTTTAGTAGTAATGAATAAGTAGTTTAGTAGTAATAATGAATAAGTGTGGGGGTGTGCTTCTATCCTTGTTGTGTTTCGTGGTTATCTATTTTTGCTTGCAGGATTCCCTATGACCGTGAAGGCCGTCGTGCTTGTTTTCAATTCTCTAATCACTCGGTCTCCGATCATCTTCATATATTTATCTAGGGAAATCCTCTATCCTGATCATATATATCTGATTTTGTTTCCCCTTTCACACTTGGTATTTTAAGCATTTTCCTTTTTCGTTCTTAAGTGTGAGGGTGTCACCCGACATTTTTGAACATTGAGGCCAATGTTCAGTTCTAAGTGTGGGAGGGATTTCTGTCAAAATGATCATATTTGTGCCTGTCTAGGACCCACGCAGCCTTGTTTTAACCAATATATTATTTTATTTTGTTATTAAAAAAAAGAAAAAAAAATGAAAAAGATGATGAAAAAATGATATAAAAATATAGAAATAAGTAAGTCCCGTAGGCTAGAACTAAGGAGAATTTTAACTTGACCGAGTTTTTCACTCTAGCTTTCCCCTTAGCTTTCGAGACTAAGCGTTTGCAAAACTTTAAAATTTTGCAAAGAACGAAAAATGATAGAGTTGAATATAAGTTAGATGTTAAGCGTGGAGTAGTTGGATCTCTTTAGAGCTCATAGAGGTTAATTGTGGCTTTTTGCTCCCATCAGCTTAAAAACTATAAAAAATAATAATTTTCAATAAATAAAATTGATTTGGTTTTTGCGATTCTTAGTTTTGATCCCTTCGTAGAGATTCCTTCTAATGATAGTAAGGTACACATCGAGGTTTTGTCAGTGTTGTGGGGAAATAGGCTACCGATTTCTAACAGCTCGCTCCCGTTGTCTAGGTAGTTAAAAGACCGCAGGAATTAAAATTTGACTATAATAATAATAATGTAATAAACTGAAGCCAAAATAGGACCACTGTTTCCTGTCAGTTCACTCCCGATGTTGCAGTCGTTTAAAGGGTGGAAGTAATAATAATAATAATAATCTGAGACTGATAAAAGTTTGTTGTTTCCTTTCGGTTCGCTCTCGATGTCTCAGCCTTCAAAAAGATCAAAGAATTCCCTGAGGTCGAAATAAGACTACTGTTTCTGGTCGGTTCGCTCCTGATGTTGCAGTTGTTTAAAGGACCGAGGGTTAATATTGTTTCTTAATAATAATAATAAAGCCAAAATTTGACTCCGAGGTTATCTAAATAAAGCCTCTATCTTTGGACTCGTAGTTGAGTTGTTTCAGATGAAATAAAAAGAATAACCCCTAAATCATGCGAAATTAGAACCTTAATGTGGACCTTATTCTCAGCATATCGTTTCTTTAGGAAATGATTTTAAACTAATTATGGTCTAAACGGGTTCCCTTTATAGTAATAAGGCCTTAATATATTTAAATAAGTGATCTTGTTTCACATTATGTTTTCCGAATAAAATCCTTAGAGGAAATTAAGAATAAGGGAGCGAAAAATAGCTGCGCATACACAGTTAGCGTTTATGAGTAGTGTTAACATCTAATCTTATATTTAGCTGTGATTTCGTTTTAAGCTTGGTTTGGGGAGTGTGAAAATCAAGGATGACGAACTCCCGTTCTTTAAGCCTTTTAAATAATTTTATTAAAATTTTATCTTAGTTTTTATCTTTTAATAAATGGTTAAAACGGGGGCACTTTAGAAAAAATTGATTTTTAAACCCTCTTGATGGACCTTTTCTGTTCTTGTTTGATGTGAGAGGTTTTAAGTTAAGGGGGGTTAAATTATTTATTTCCGGGCGTGTATTATAAACATTGCGTGTGGGACCAGCAATGGCTAAGTGTGGGAGAATTTGATGTGTGCTTAAACACACATCATTTATACCCTGAAAAATACTATAAATTAGACTAATAACCATTAAATATGCTTAATTATATTGCAAATATGTTTGTATTGTGTTATTATGTCTTACTGCTATAAAGGATTGAAAACAAAGCAAAAACGGTAATTTTCGGGTGACTTTCGACTATGTTTTCACGTTTATCGAGATTCAAATGAGCCCAAAAAAATTCCCTGAACACTTCATTGGAACGAGCACGAAATTACGAGTCCAGCGGTACCTTCCTCTATTTTGGACCGGTCCAAATAACATTATTTGGACCAGTCAAATATCTATTTGACCTATCATAAATCTGGACCAGACCAACTAAAGGATAAAAGGAAATAAAAAGGGTAGTATACACGAAACCATGCTCTAGAGCAGATGGTTTCATGTGTTTGCTTATGCATTCATACGGGAGGTCCTGTGTTCGAGCCCCGGCTTGGACATGGGTGAAATATATATCTCCCATGCCACATGGCACCCTATCATTGGTACCATGTTGCGACCTGACCTGTTTCCGACCAGATCTGACCCAACCGTTGACTGGCGGTCAACCACCGTTAACCGGCGGTTGACCGGTGGTCTAGCGGTGGTTCACATTGGTCCGCCACCATTTACCATTGTTGGCCACCGTTGACCGCCGTAGACCGGTGGCTCCGGCGGTGGCTCCGGTGACGGCGCCGGGACAGATGGCAGGCCACGTGGCACCACTCAGGTGGTGACACATGGCAAACTAATGATTGAATTGTAGGTCTGAGGTACTCTAGTAGGTTCGGGTACGAGGTTGCAGGTTCAGGTACGAGGTGGAATGTTCTGGGTGCACACGTGGAGGCCATTAATTGGTGGATCTATGTAATGATAGTCTGGCAGCAGCTGTGTACGAGGATGCGTTTTTCCAAGCCAATCATTGGCATTAAATGAGGCGGTTTGCATTGTTAAAGGACCAAAATACCCCTGTTTCTTAGGCTCTGATTGGCTGGTGATGTGAATGAACAAAAATACCCCTTAGGGGTTTGGGCTTTAAATTGAGACGCAACAGCTCATTTTGGGATTCAGTAAGTGTAGGAATAGAGTAGTATTAGTGTAGATTTAGTGTCGTTTTTTTAGTATTACTCTTAAATTTAGTAGTAGCTTAATAATAGTTAGCTTATTATTGTGAAGCTCACGTCCCACGATGTAGAAATTCGCACCAGTTATTCTTGCCTTAGCAGGCCCCCTGTTAAATACAGGGACACAATTGGGGGTTTGTATCTCTACAGGTAAGTTCCCATCTTCTAGCACCTGATTTTTTTTTTAATGTTACTTATTTTAACATAGATCTGCAACAATGAAAAAATACTACACTTTTAGATATCTAAGTGTTTGTATGAACAGTAAAAATGAGATTTTATAGTATATATTGTAAAGGAAAGAAAAAAGAGTACCTTGCTATGTTGTTCCATGCAAACATCCAACAGTACATCATCTGCTGTCCTGCATCATTAAACAATCCGAATTAGCTAAACGATCAAATAATTGATCATTTGATTATTCTATAATTTTAAATCCTTAAAGCTGATCCCTGATATATTTAAAACCATCATATCACAAACATAAATGCCGGCATATTTTTATCACATAGTATGTAAACTTGCAAGATATGAAGTCAAACACACGCTCAACCTCAACCACACTCCTCCCTACCCTCACACCGTTGATGAATAAAGTTAGATGAGCATGGACACATATTTCTAGCCACGCCTATGTCCCTTGTTGATAATGTTGCCAATGGAAACACTACTGGTGATGTTGACTTCATTGTAGAAGTCCCTTGTTCTATTTCGGTGGTTGAAGAAAAGTATTTTTACTGCAATCTCTTCTCCACATGGAAGAATACTCTATGACCCTGCTAGCTGGTGCAGACTTTTCATATAAAACAAACTAATTTTAACTCGTATATTCATTCGCACCATACCCGTTATAAGAATCAAAAATCTCTTGATACTGACTCCATGAAGGTTGATACTATGACACATATGGGTTCTGCACATACAGGTCACCGTCACCCGTGCCCCAACTTTGGTTTTGTCCCCAAACAGGCTTCAATGAAGATATGATACCTGATCACATAGACAAAATAAAATAGGATTACCCGATATACAAGTTTGTTACCTGATGGTATCCTTTCTACACAATCATGTTTTCCTAGACATATCAACAGCGATACAGGCAAAAGCTGGTTTTCTAAGACCTAACATGCATATTCATCACAAGAAGAAACACCACTAAGATCTACATTCTAGGTTTCATACAATCATAAATAAACACAATTGAAGGTTTAGCCAAGCATGTTAAAGATAAAGCAAGAACAAATATGAATCACACAACAAGACATATTGAATAATTAAGATAGTCTTACTTGATTAAAACATGAATTGAAGGAAATACAATAGGGTTTTGAGGCCCTAAAATTGTCCCTAACAGCTGCTAAACGAACTAGGGTTCGTCCCTTTCTTTTACTCTAAAGTTACACAATTAAAACCCTAATTTCGGGTTTGTATATATAGGAAAATCGCTGCGACGACGTCGCGTTTTAATTGTGACGCCGTCGTGATAAGAATATTCTAGATCTTGGGCTGGATCGTGCGGGCTGACGCCGTCGCAATATCTTGTGACGCCGTCGTGGTAGGATTTGTGACGGCATCACGTGTAATCTGTGACGCCGTCTCCAGCTTCTGAAGAGAAATTATTGAGCAATGTTGGTGTAGGTCTGTATTCTTATCCGTTTCTTCTCCAAATGAGCCTAAGTCACGTGTATTTCTTCCAAATGTAAAATACCTAAAAAGGAACGATTAAGTACCTATTTTGGGCATAAACACACATTAAACGGCCCCGAAAAAGTGTATAAAATGACACCTCATCAGTTTTATTTTCGATTCGGTTCATCATTCGGTTCTATCCTCTTTCCCATTTTAATTTTTGTAGTTTAGATTAAGTTAGCTTAAAATGATTATGTTTGCTTATTTGTTGATTAATATGCTTAGTGAGTAGATTTTATTTATGCTTGTTAAGTGATAAATTGTTTAGTGAGTTAAGTGTGATTATAAAAGTGAAAATATTGATTAGTAATTTTTATATTACTTATATTAGTGTTTTGGTTATTCGAGCGGGCAAAAGCCGTTAAAATAATTAGGCATTAATTTAGTAATCGATCTCTTGATAAAAATTGTTTTTAATAAAAACCAACGTTGTGAGAAAAAGATTTATTAGAAAGAAATTGATTCATCGATAAGAGCTTAATTAATTATTAATTCACACTTAAGGAACTAAACGTTTCACTTAGCAAGCATATCTTTTTATATATATCTCTTCGTTCGATTGCTTTGCTTATTTGTTATTTAGTATAATTTAGCTTAGTTTTATTTTATATTTAGTTTTAAATCAAAAGCAAAAATATTTGGCAATCAAGCATCAAACAAAACGCTTTCGTGATTTCAAATTCATCTCTCGTTGGGACACGACATCCGGAAGATAAACTATTACTTGTCCTCAAGTAATTTTTATATCTGCACGGGATACTTTCTATACTATTACTATTTGATATTTGGGATATATCTTATATATACTCTATTATATCGAATCAGTTTTTGGCGCTGTTGCCGGGGAGAGGTGTACGATCTACACGTGGTGTTTGAAGTTAGTGCCTTGAAGATCTTTTATCTTTTGAAAGTTTATTTTCGTACTTATAAAAAATAAAAATCCAAAAATATTTTCTTTTTCTATTTTATTTTCTTTTATATAAATATTTTAAAAATACCAAAAATATTTTCATTTTATTTTCTTTATAAAAAAAATCCAAAAATATTTTTTTATTTTTCTATCTTTATAAAAATAATCCAAAAATATTTTCTATTTTTTATTTCTTTATAATAAAAATTCAAAAATATTTTTCACATATAGTAATTTTGAGGATCATTTTTTTGATGTGTTAAAAATTCAGAAATCAATTCCTCCTCTAAGTGGCAGTACCACTTCTTCTTCTTCTTTTCCCAGTCTCACATCTTTTGAGACTAGTGATTTTCTTCTCGAGGAGTTCGCCGATGAACTCGCTTACGTTGATTCATTTCCATCTGAAAAAGATGATGATATCTTTGATTTTGAAGATAATAATGATGAATGGAGAAATATTTTGTATCATGATCCATTTGATGACATTCAATCTGATGACGATGATGATCTTTTTGACCTTAAGTCCGATAATGATGAATGGAAAAAGCCTTTGTATGGTGACTCTTACAATGACACTCATTCTGAAAATGATAAAACCAAGGATTCTAAAACAAAGATTTTAATTGATGAACTTGAAACTCCTGAATCAAATGTTTTACTTCATTAGTTACTCGATTGTGAGTCGACTCTCCACGAGGAGTTGCCTGAGATTGATACTTTGCCATCATTTCCTTACGAAAATGTGGACAAAGTTTTCAATCCAGGCATACTCGTTCATGGTAACACTCATATTGTCACACCACCTCCTGCTACCAAGCAATTTAGCTTAAGGGAGGTGGAAAGATTTAATCTTTTTTTCTCCCTGACACAGTCGGGTGGGAAGATGAGGGTGATGGAGACCCCTTTTTTAGTTCTCATCATATGCCATCACCCCGTCCTACTGCATACTCACCTAAGGAGGTGATGTATTACTATTACCATCCTCACCTCACATTAGGTGGTGGATTTGACCATGGACCTAAAATGAAATAACACTAGAGTCAAGCTAGAGACTCGAACAAAAACAAGTACTTCTCGGGAGGCAACCCGTGTTATCTATCTATTAGTAGTAATAATATAGTAGTTTAGTAGTAATGAATAGTAGTAGTAATGAATAAGTGTGGGGGTGTGCTTCTATCATTTTTGTGTTTCGTGGTTTTGCTGTTTTTGCTTGCAGGATTTCCTATGATCTTGAAGACCGTTGTGCTTGTTTTCAATCCTTCAATCACCATCTCCAATTCAGTTTCATCAGTGGTTACTGTTCTTGGGGAACAAGTCCTTAAGTCACTGATCATATATGTAATATATCTGAGATTTTGTTTCCCCTTTCCACACTTTGAGGAATTTTAAGCACTGCCTTGTCTCTCGTCTTAAAGTGTCGGGGTTAAACCCGACCAATTTTGAGTTCGAAGCGATTGAGTGCTAATGTTTAGTTAAGATTGAGAGGGGGGGGGGGGATTTCTATCGAAATTGATCATACATGTGCCTGTCTGTGCCCCACGCAACCCCGTTTTGACCAAATTGTTTTATTTGAGAAAAAAATAAAATGATGATAAGAAAATAGAAAAATATAAAAATATATAGAAATTTGTAGGCCCTTAGACTAGAACTAGGGAGATATTTTGACTTGACCGGGTGTTTTGCTCTAGCTTTCCCCTTAGCTTTCGAGACCAAGCGTTTGTTAAACTTTAAAATTTTGCAAAGAACGAAAAATGATAGAGTTGAATATAAGTTAGAAGCTAAGCGTGGAGTATTTGGATCTCTTTAGAGCTCATAGCAGTTAATTGTGGCTTTTTTCTCCCACCAGCTTAATAAACATTATATAATTGTTAAATAAATAAAGTTGATTAGTTTTTGCGATTCTTAGTTTAAATCCCTTCGTAGAGATTCCTTCTGGTAAAAGTAAGGTACACATCGAGGTTCTGTCAGTGTTGTGGGGAAATAGGCTACCGATTCTGACGGTTCGCGCCCGTTGTCTAGGTAGTTAAAAGACCACAAGACTTGAAATTTGGCTTTAATAATATATGTGTGATAAACCAAAGCCGAAATAAGACCATTGTTTCTTGTCGGTTAGGACGCCCGATGTTGCAGTCGTTTAAAGGGTGGAGGTAATAATAATAATAATAATGTGATAAACCAAAGCCGAAATAAGACCACTATTTCTTGTCGGTTAGGACGCCCGATGTTGCATTCGTTTAAAGGGTGGAGGTAATAATAATAATAATAATCCGAGACTGATAAAAGTTTACTGGCTCTGTCGGTTAGGATGCCTGATGTGTCAGTCTTAAAAAAGGTCGAGGGAATACCCGAAGTCAAAATAAGACTACTGGCTCGGTCGGTTAGGACGCCCAATGTGTCAGTTGTTTAAAGGACTGAGGGCTAACTATGTTGCAATAATAATAATAATAATAATAAAATCTGTAGAAGAAATTAGGAATAAAGGAGCAAAAAGTAGTTGCGTTAACACAATTAGCTTTTATGAGTAGTGTTAGCATCTAATTTTATATTTAACTGTGATTTCGTTTAGAGCTTGGTTTGGGGTTTGTGAAAATCAAGGATGATGAATTCCCGTTCTTAAAGCCTTTTATAAATTTTTAATAAATTTTTAACTTAATTTTTATCTATTATTGAATAAAGTGGTTAAAACGGGGGCGTTTTCGAAATAAATAATTTTTGAACCTTCTTAATTGACCTTTCCTATTCTCCTTTGATTGTGAGGGGTCATAAGTTAGGGGGGTTAAATTATTTCTTTTCGGGCGTATTTTGTAAACATTGCGTGTAGGACCAACAATGGCTAAGTGTGGGGGAATTTGATTTGTGCTTCAACACACATCATTTGTACCCCAGAAAACACATTAAAATGGACTAAAACACTAAAATATGAGCAATTATCTTGCAAATATGTTTGTATTGTGTTTTTATGTCTTACAGGTACAAAGGATTGAAAACGAAGCAAAAACGGAGACTTTCGGTTAAGATTTGAAGACGTTTATGCGTTTTTCGAGATCAAGACGAAGTCGTTAATATTTCCCGAGCATGCCATTA
>BQNB010047490.1:5299-21147 GCA_026074375.1 Tanacetum coccineum | reverse complement strand
CAATTTTTCGACAAACTCACTAGTATATGTAAATCCTATGTCTAAGGGAAGCATATTAGTTATACATTATATCCTAGTAATCCTAATTGTACAAAATTGACAGAAAAATAAGAAATCCCTAATTTCAATTTTTGCGTTCATCATGAATCCTAGACTCAAATTGAAAGAAAATAGATGAAATGACTTACAATTGATGATCTTTATGATGTTTGGAATGATTATTAGTGTCGATTTGATCTTTAATTAGTGTTTTAGTGGTTGATTTTGAGTTTTGGTGGTTTTGGTTTCGTGTTCGTCGCACCACCAGGGAGAGGGGTGTTTGGTTTTGAGTTTTGATATTTTTTGACAATGTGCAGATATTGGACGTCTGCTGGTGGCGGTCCTATATCGATCAGGGGGCCGCCTGAAAAAGGTTTGGGGCCGCCTGAGATATGGGGGCCACTTGTATTACAGGTGTTTGGACTTTTAGTTTTTGACATGAATTTATGAGAAAGAGTGACTAATTAATTTGCATCTCGCAAATTAAAAATATTTACCAAGCTTCGGATGAAGTTGTTAAATTGTCACGACACAGAATGGAATGCGGACTAGAATCGAGACTAGAAGAAAGAGAAGCGGACTAACACGATTTATGGAATGTGTTCCATCATTCCTAAAGCAAGACGAAGATAATTAAATGATTCACGTTTAAGGGATTTCGTAAGAATGTCGGCGACATTGTCGATGGACGGTACTTTTTCGATTGAGATATGTCCTTTCTGGACATTATCACGAAGAAAATAGTGACGAATTTCGATATGTTTGGTTCGAGAGTGTTACACTAGGTTTTTGCTAAGGTCAATCACGCCTTTGTTGTCGCACATAATCAGAACGTCGTTGAGTCATACGTCGTAGTCAATAAGAGCTTGTTTCATCCATAGTGCTTGTTGACATGCCTTTCTGGCGCTTACGTATTTGACTTCGGTAGTGGATATAGCAAGAGCGGTTTGTTTCTTCGAGAACCAAGATGTCAAACAACATCCCACGAACGTACAAATACCACTGGTGCTCTTTCGGTCCACATAATCTCCCGCATGATCAGAGTCGGCATATACTACTGTTTCTATGCCGGTTCCCTTAGGATACCATAATCCTAAGTGCATAGTGCCTTTAATGTATCAGAAGAGACGCTTAACCGCTTTAACGTGAGAGGTTTGGGAGCCTCTTGGAAGCGGGCACATAGGCAGACACTAAACATGATATCAGGCCTACTTCCCGTTAGGTATAATAAACTACTTTTCATGCCTCGATACTTGGTACTATCTACCGACTCACACTCTTCGTCTTTCGTGATTTTAGTATCAAAGGACATGGGGGTTTTCATTGGTTTAGAATCTTCTAAGCTAAATTTCGTAAGCATTTCTTTAATATATTTAGATTGATTAAAGAAAATACCATTTTCCATTTGTTTTATTTGTAATCTAAGGAAGAAGTTAAGTTCACCCATCATGCTCATCTCGAACTCGTCATGCATGATTTTGGCAAATTCATCACACATGTCTTGACAAGTCGAGCCGAATATAATGTCGTTGACATATATTTAAACGATGATGAGATTTGAACTTTTCTTCTTGGTAAAAAGTGTGTTATCTACCATTCCCATTTTGTATTCATGCTTAATAAGAAAAGATTTTAATCTATCATACCAAGCTTTGGGTTCTTGTTTAAGACCGTATAAAGCTTTCGTAAGTTTATAAACATGATTCGGTTTTTCAACGTCAATGAATCCTGGAGGTTGTGCCACGTACCTCCTCATTGATAAAACCGTTCAGGAATGCACTTTTTACATCCATTTGGAATAGCTTAAAATATAAAGCACAAGCATAACCTAATAGTATCCTAATTGACTCAAGTCTAGCAACTGAGGCATAAGTTTCATCATAATCGATGCCCTCTTGTTGAATATAGCCTTGGGCAACTAACCTAGCCTTATTTCGAGAAACAATACCGTTCTCATCTAACTTATTTCTAAACACCCACTTAGTTCTTATGATTGTCATATTCCTAGGTTGTGGAACTAACTCCCAAACATTTTTAGCAATAAATTGATTTAATTCTTCTTACATGATGACTATCCAACTTTCATCCGTTAAGGCTTTATTCACATTCTTAGGTTCTATAGTTGATATAAAACAAAAGAAGTTACTTTGGTTTTGGGCTTGTGACCTAAGGGTTATTTGGTTTAGGTTTCCTATGACATTTTCTAATGGATGGTTCCTAGATTTCTTAATATTGACTATTTTGTCAATCTCTAAAGTTTCATCCTCAATGTCATTTTCAAAGTTTTTCTTTTCGGTAACCTTAATTGCTTCTTCTTCATCTAAGTCATTATCCCCCAAGGGTGATGTCTTAGAGGGTGGAGGAGTTTCATCGAATGTCACGTTGAGTGATTCTTCGACTTTCCTAGTATGTTTATTAAGGATGATGTAGGCTTTACTATTTTGGGAGTAACCTAAAAAGACACCTTCGTATGACTTTGGGTTAAACTTGGTAAGGTAGTCTTTAGTGTTTAAAATGAAGCACTGTCTTCTAAACACTCTAAAGTAATCGAGAGTATGTTTCCTACCTCTTAAGAGTTCATAAGGTGTTTTTCCTAGGATGCCTTTAATTAGGATTCGGTTGAGAATGTATGTTGAAGTATCTATGGCGTTACACCAAAACTTTTGTGGTAACGGTTGCTCATTCAATATAGTCCTACTCATTTCTTGAAGTGTCCTATTTTTCCTTTCAACCACGCC
The DNA here is from genome assembly GCA_026074375.1 of Tanacetum coccineum. Classification (NCBI taxonomy): domain Eukaryota; kingdom Viridiplantae; phylum Streptophyta; class Magnoliopsida; order Asterales; family Asteraceae; genus Tanacetum; species Tanacetum coccineum. The sequence continues at coordinate 18,370 of BQNB010047490.1, read as the reverse complement.
ATTTGATTGAGGAGTGCGTGGAGCAGAGAAGTTATGTGTAATTCCATTTGCATTACAAAACTCTCCAAATTGCACCTCATTATCAAATTCCCTACCGTGGTTGGTTCTTATTGACACTATTGTACATCCTAATTGATTTTGAATTTTCTTACTAAATATTTTGAATTGATCGAAGGCTTCAGTTTTATCCTTAAGGAATCTAGTCCAAGTATACCTAGATTAGTCATCTACTATGACTAAGGTGTAGCGGTTTCCTCCGTAACTCAGTACGGCGGATGAACCGAAGAGATCCATATGAAGGAGTTCTAAGCATCTAGTTGTTGAGACTATATTCTTAGCTTTGTGACTAGCGTGAGTTTGTTTTCCAATTTTGTAAGCATCACATAAGTGTTGATCAAACTTAAGCTTAGGTAAGTTTCTAACTAATTCCTTAGATGCTAGCAATTAAATGAGACGCATATTGGCGTGACCTAATCTCCTGTGCCACAACGTGGAGTTTTCATCTATCGTTGCTAGACAAATTTGGTCTTTTGGCTTATATCCTAATTTCATCACATATAAGCCTTTCTTCCTAATACCTCTACTTATGACCTTACCATCCTTAGTGATTTCACTATCATGTTCAGATAAAGTTACTCTACACTTATTATTATATATTTGTCCTACACTTAGCAAGTTAAATCTTAAGTTATATACATGTTCTACATTATCTATTTTGAGAGAGTCATTTGAACTCGTACCTTTGCCAATGATGTTACCGTGAAGATTGCTACCAAAAATAACATTACCTCCGTTGTATGCCTTGTAGCTTGAAAAGAGCTTTTGGTTACCCGTCATGTGTTTAGAGCATCCGCTATCCTTTATCCACTTATCGGGTTCCAAGTCGACTCCAAGGCATATCTCATTTGATGCTTGAGTTATGAGACACTTCTTGTCTTTGACCTTCTCATCATCTTCTTCACAGCTATCACTCCAAGAACCTCCGATGAACGCTCTTTGGTTCTTGTCTTTCGGTGGTTTTGGACATTCTCCAATAAGATGATTTGGATCGCTGATGTGTTTCAAAAGCTTTAAATTTATAATGACTGAAAATACCAATTTTATTATACATGGGTAAAAGTATAACCCATGTATGTAGTATAATATTTTTTAGGTAAGACCGGGTCGTCCATAGAGATTTGAGTAGTATTCAAATAATCAGAAAGAAAATAGACTTTAACAACTTTGAAAATAACTTTTGTTTTACCAGTGATAATAAAGATGACTACTTCGGATAGTTGAAAATAATTCATAAGTGTTGGAAATGATTAAGACCTCAAAGATGGAACCTTTAACTTATAAAAAGGATTTCTCGTTAGAAAACGTTTTCACAAATTAACTTGATTAACTCAATACTTATATTTAGTTAACTAGACCAAATGTGTCACTCAAATAATCCAGTTTCTAATATATCAAAGCTTATTTTGTTTATCAGTTTACGAAAGTGGATTTCTCGACACAAACATTAAAGGTCATAGACAAATCTTTAAAACCACATAGATCATAACGGGTCTTTTGACCTATACCTACTAGTCAACACGATCAATAAACCATTGGCAATATCCAATTAACTAGTTAAGCCCGAAGCGTATCCTAGACACAAACTTTAAAGGACAATATTTATGTAACTATTATTCTAGATGTATAAATTACTATATGGAGAGCTATCCCGGACTCTAGATCCGCTTGGTCCACTTAGCTAGATCCAGTTTAATGATAGGTCGCATACAAAAGCGCGTAAACAAGTATAAATTGATAAACCTAAACAAGCATACAACTATAAATCAAGAAATCGATATAAACAAATACCAAACATTCAGATCTTCATAATAATGGCTAATACCTGAAGGTGTTATCCTTCAATCGTCATAATAAATATAAGAGTAATAATTTAGCCAAGGTAAACTAATCGAGTTAACGAATGATACAAAAAACTGAACGATTACTAAAGTATATGGAATTACACGATATCTCCTTTGGAATTGAATACGTTGCTCGACCTCTTCTGCTCTTTTTCTCCTCTAAAAATCGACTTTTGTGGTTTAGGTATCAAGAATATAATTTAGCACACTTAAAACTCGTTTTTGAGTTTTCTTTTTATAATGTCTGGAAGTCGGTTCAATACGGCCTATCCAATGGGTTGGATACGGCGTATTAGGGATTTCTTGCAGTAGGGACCATGTTTGATATCTTCCAAAATATTATATTGATTCTATATCTTGAATATGGCGTATTGAGTCCTCTGGATACGGTGTATTGATCTTTAATCTTCTGTGGTCTTTGGTGAGTGAAGGTACGGATACGCCGTATCTTCTTGATGGATACGGCGTATTGGTCTTCAGAATAGTAATCCCCAAAATATTTTCATTTAAGCTTCAAAATGCGCGCATTTTGCTATATTTCACCAATTACCCCATAATTACTGCAATTCTCAATTATAAACAATTAAGTAACAATTCTTAGCAATAACTATACAAAATGGGTTAATATCATGGGATAAATGATGCTATAAAATAGACGTTATTTGATGTCATCAAAGGTTCAATTTGGTTCACAGATGTGTTATTCTTTTGAAAAAAAATTCTTTATTGAGTTGCATTGCAAGTTCAAGAGAAATGCAGTGTTGTTCAAGTTTAAAAAAGCTTTTCAAAAGTCTATTATACTCATCTTTTTCAACCATGTTGTGTTGTTTGATAAGCTCAGCTTCAAGTTCGAGACACTTGTTGCACATTTCTACATAATTCACAGAATCATTCATAGCAACAATAGAATTCACATTCATAGAAGTATTTCTATCCAACGAAGAATTCACAAAAATATTCATAATATCTTGAGAAATGATTTGATCCAAGAGTCGATCGTTTTCAATCAAAAATTGTTTCTTTTGAATTTCAAAGCACTGTTTGTCTACATGATACTGTTGAACAGTAGCTTCCATCTGGTTAAAAACTGATTGTACTTCTGTTATCTCATTTAAAATATCTTTATCAAAAACATTAAATATGTCTTTTAAGGTCTTTAAAAGTGGAATTATTTCTTTTACAAAAACAACTTTAGTGTGTTCAAACGCTCATTCCCCTTCTGTTAAAGCATCAGGAGTGATCTGCTTTTTCACCACATTGTCAAATTGGCCAAGATGGTATTTAAGCTTTTTAAGGATTGTATTAACCAGGCTTACCTTAGGAAGTTCCCGAGGAGCCTCAATTTTGATAGGCGGAGAACCAGATTGGTCAGTATTGGGGTGTAAAGTTTGTGACTAGAAAGCTTGTTCTTCAGACAGTTCTTGTTGTGGGATAAAACGTTTACCGAAATCTTTAGATAATCGATATAACACAGCATAATTAATTGGTTTAATGTTAACTTTCTTTTCTAAGACCATTGGATAACTTTGTTTTAAAAGCATTTTTGATCGACTCTCTTCCCCAAGCATCAATGTCTCTTCAGAATCAGCAATTGAAATCACATTGGTTTCCTTAGCAATAACACTACCATCATAAAGCATTGGCCTAATCTACTGAGCTTTCTTAAGATAGAAAGGATTTTGAAAACCAAGAGTTTGTTTCAGGTTGTTATCATAGAAAACTTGTGGTTTCGTAAGCATATGCACAGTTTGTGCGGATTGACCCATTTTACAAACAATATTGTCCAGTTCTTTAACTTTCTTTTCTAACGAAATTTCTTTATCTATATTTTTAGCTTCTTTTTCCTTGGATTCATTTTTAAAAACATTAAATGTTTTTGTTAACAATTCCTTTTCCTTTGATTGATCCGAAATAGTTTGTTTAAGATAGTTAATTTCCTTTTCAAAATCTGTAAACTGTGCATTTTTCTCCCGAATTATATCATCCATTATAAGCTTTTCTCGAGTACTTAAATCCACATTATGTATTTCTTCTAGCAATTTCACCTGTTCTTTGTATCTTTCAAGCTCAGCAGATAAGGATTCATTGACAATTAGATTGTCCTTATTGGCCTTGTTACAATTAGTTACTTGATTTGATAGTTGTTCAAACACAGATAATATCATGACATCTTATTGTGTAGAAGAATTTGTATCCTAAATAGCTGCATTTTGTGTTTCAAGCAGATACTGAGAATAAGGAATGATATTGCTATCACTTGTTATCTCATTCTCTGGATAATTTACAAGATGAGTTTGTTTATAATACTGCATCTCTTTTACATTTTAATTCAGCATATCATTATGAGTGATTTTAGAGTGAGGTACCTCGGAGAGAACATCTGATCCGTAACTAGACAAATTGACCATAAGAATAGCCTTGGCTATAGAAAATCATCACAGTCAGAATCACATGTATCCAAATCATCTGCTTGATAAGCTGCATTGTGTGTAATGATCGTCTGTGTAACTGGACCTTCTGCAACTCTGAGGTCTACCAAAAATTCCAATTCCTCATCATTGAGAACTTTACCAGATCCTTGTGCTTCAACCAGAAGAACTTTATCCCTAAACCATGTAGCATCCCTTTTCCTCTTTGGCTTTGGGCACTGTCTTGCCATGTGACCTTCCCCTTAGCAGTTAAAACACTTCACAACTCTTTGTTGACATGAATTATTCCTACTTATTCCTGAGATGTTAGCCCTTGTTCCAAAAGTACCAGTAGCAAATGAACTTTGTCTCCCTTGAACTGGTTGAATAGTCACCCTTCCATCATGAATAGTTGCTTATGGTCTTGGGCTGGAAGAATTTCTTTGTTGATTGTTGGTAGTAGGGAAACGAGATGAGATGACAGTAGACAGAAATGACATCATTTTGTTAATGGCATCAATAGGGTTATCTCCTTGCTTAAACACGGGAACTGCTAGACCAAAGTCTATCTAAGGAAATTTAGCCAGATGTGTTTGTTGATTAACTGTGGTGATAATATATTCAATTTGAGGAATGGATTGTAGTTGTGGATAAGCATCTTGATGTACTGTAGATGAGTAAGCATTAGGATGCGGTGTTAACGGATAAGTGATTGCATGAGGTGTAGATGGATAAGTAGTTGAGTAATGTGGGATGAATTAATCCATATTGAGGAGACTGAGATGGTGAAAACTATTGTTGGAACAGAGGATTGTTGTATAAGGAGTGATAAGTGTTGAAGTGTGATGGTGTCATTTGATGATTAGCAACTAGTGCAAGTGGATCTTGATTGTGTTCAAGTATAATACGGACTTCATTTCATGGATTTCATGTTGTTCAAGATATGAATGAAGCTGATCAAATTTGGTGGTATGCAAATCTCTTACAAGTTTGAAATCAGTCACAAACTTACTCCATTCAGGTGGAAGACTGTTTAAGAACTTGGTATTGACTTGAAATTGCTCTAGTTTCATTTTGTAAATGTTCATGTCATTGATCAGCTGAGTAAATCTCAAGTAATACTGATGAAGTAATTCCCCCTTGATGTGAGCAAACTTATCAAATGCATCATATAGTTTACACTCCCTTTCTTACTTTGTCAATGAGGTACCTTGCATTAGTAGTTGAACTCTTTCCCATTGATCCTTGGCAACTTTGTGATGATTAACGAGAGAATAGACATCATATGTTAGTCCTTGAAGAATGATATTAGTTTCCTTGAGATCACAATTAGCTTGAATTTTATTAGTTGCAGACAATTCCTCATATTTCTTTGTCCTGGTCACACTATTTTCTTCCATCGTAGGCTAAATGAGTGGACCATGTTCAACTGATTCAAGTATCATTCTTCCATGTTATCTGTTTTGCATGTAAAGTTCCATTTTGCTTTTCCAAGAATCATACAGATGTTTCTTCAACATTGATGGACGATTGTCACCACAAGAGAGTATCATGAATTCAGCAAGAGTAGACATTGTTACTTTGTTGGTATGAGAAAAGATTACTTGTTGATCAGACAGTGATAAAAAGTAATTGTGTTAAAGTGAGTTGGTTTTAAGTGATTTAAGTCTTAAGAATACACGAGATTTTACAACTCTTGATTAAACAGGAAAAATAAGTAAATGTTTCACGGGATTTTACAAACCAAAGAGATAACGTGTAATTCAAATTCAGATCAATTCGCCTCTGAAGAAATGATTAATTTTCCTTGACTAAAACAGAGAATAATTCGCCTTACACAAAGGATTAATTCACCTTTAGTAGAAATTAATTGGCCTTGAGAGACAGAGATTAATTCGCCTTGGATAAAGGAATAATTCGCCTTTGAAGTTTAATTCGCCTCTTAAGAAGAGTATAATTCGCCTTCAAAAGAAGATGCTAATTCGCCTTCCAAAGAAAATGCTAATTCGCCTTCCAAAGGAAAATGCTAATTCGCCTCCAGGAGAAGATTAATTCGCCTACAAGAGAAATATTAATTCGCCTTTAAGAGAAATACTAATTCGCCGTCAAGCACAGAACCAATTCGCCTCCTACAAAGACGAACTTCAACTTTTCCAAAACACTAAAAGACTCACTTTTTGACGTTTTTACTCAAAATTTCTTGTACAACTTACTTATCTAAGCCTAGTAGAACCTTAAAAATACAAACTTTAAACGTTTTAACACAAAAAATTTCAAATCAAGATTTTGGACACAAAAATACTTTTTCGAACCAAAACCTATAAAAATAAAGATTTTTATGTATTTTCCAAGGTTTTGCTTGTACAACTAGATAAAACTAAGACAAAGAAAGAAGAAAGTAGTAAACTTTATGGTTTTTAAACCCACAAAAAGGTAAAACCCTCTTGTATGGTTCGAACCAAATCAACGAGTATAAAACGAACACAAGAACAAACAATATCACCCCCTGGCTCTTGATACCAATTGTAGAATCTTAGTAATCTTTAAACACACAAGAAACTATGAATAAATCTAGAGAGAGAAAGAGAGTAGGAGGTTGCTTCTAGTAAGAGAAAGTAAAAGAGAAATGTGTATTAGTATGTGAAATAATGAAACAACCAACACTCTTTCCATAGCATGGAAAGGGTTTATATACTTAGTAGGCCGGTTGGGATTTTAGGTGCCATGGGATTTCCATGGGCCTTTGGCCTATTTAGCTTACTTATTTTCCAAATATTACTTAACGAGCTATCTAACGATATTTATAGAAGTCACTGATACTTTCATATTCCTAACACGACATTTTATCTGTTTCGCACATAATTGTAATAGGATTAAATTTCATTCCTTACTATATTCATTAAGTTTATGCATTGCTCATGGTTCTCTCAAAGTCGGCTTTTCTATCAGCTGCTCCTTCTGAAGGGTGCATAATGACTACACTTCTATTTTTTTATTACATATAATACTTGTGTAGGTTACTAGAATGCCAAGTTCTTGATATTTCCTTTCCATCCATGCTGTTGAGCTTGTGGGATCCTATTATATATTCTTCGGTGACTTTGTATGGTCCTTCCCACTTGGGTCCCAACTTACCTGTGCTTTCTGCCTTAGATACCTTGCTTTTTATGAGGACGAATTCTCTTATCTTAAATTATTTGTGGTGGACCCTCTAATTACAGTACTTCTCCACTTGGTGCTTACATCTTTCCTCACTTATTGCTACATTATCATGCCTTTCTTCTAGGAAGTTTAGGTTTAACCTGAGCTATACATCATTCTCCTCCTTGTCCCTTTGGGTTGTTCGACATGTGGGCATACCTATTTCTGTTGGAATGACTGCTTTGGTACCGTATGCTAAACTGAACAGGGTTCCACATTGCTTGTCTTTGGTATTGTTTTGTGAGCCCACAATACATTTAGCAACTCTTCTACCCATCTTGCCCATTCCTAGTGTAGTCTGGTCTAGATTCCCTGCATTATGCTTTGATTTTTCCTGTTCTACAACCCGTTTGCTTGCGGGTGGTATACGGCCGTCGAGATGACTTTTATCTCCAAACCCTCTGCCCAAGATTTGAATGGCTCATTGACCAGTTGAGTCCTGTTATCTGTAATAATGGTAGCTGGACTTCGAACCAAATCAAAGTTTTTGACCCGCTTCCCTGTTATGGTGGCCACCGGCTTAGCTTTTAGCCATTTTGTGAAGTAATCAATTGCAACTATTAGGTACTTAAATTTCCCTGGTGCTTCCGGAAGAGGACCAATGATATCCATCCCCTACTTTCTGAAAAGCCATGCCAATGTAACTAAAATCATATCATCCTTTGGAAGCCTTGGTACCACGATGTACACTTAACATGTATCACAACCTTTGATTTCATTGTTGGCGTCCCTCTCCATACTTGGCCAATAATACCCGACATTCATTACTTTATAGACTACCCTTCTTGGGTCATCGTACATTCTGCAAGAGACCATGTGTATCTCCTTGATTTCATAGTTTACTTGCAACGACCCTATGCAACGCAGCAGCGGCCCTATGTAGGATTTTCTATACAATGTCCCGTCCTCTATGACATAATTACCTATTTTTTCTCAAAGGGTTCTTACTTCGGTTAGATAACCTGGTAGGGTCCCTTTTTCTATGTAGCCTCTTATGGGGGTCATCCACGTCTTTCTTTCTTCCTCTACTACCATGTCTACTTTGGCAATATCCACTGACCTTTCGTTGAGCACCTCAACGAGTACTTCCTTCGTTAGATGATCAAATTGTACCGATGTGATGACATAAAATAACATCTACTTTATAGCATCACTTATCCCATGTAATTAACCCATTTTATATAATTATTGGAAAGAATTGTTACTTAATCATTTATATTTGAGAATTACAGTAATTACGGAGTACTTGGTGAATATTTGCAAAAGGCACGCATTCTGGAGCTTAAATGAAGATATTTTGAAGATTACTATTCTGACTACCAATATGCCGTATCCATCAATGAAGATACGACGTATCCGTGCCTGCACTCACCAAAAGACCACAAAGGAAACAAGCTCAATATGCCATATCCAGAGAAGACCAATACGCCGTATTAGATATATAGTATGTGAAGATTCTGGAAGATATCAAACGTGACCCCTACTTCAAGAAACTCCAATATGCCATATCTAAACCCTTGGATATGCCGTAACGAACCGACTTCCAGACAGTATAAATAGAAGACTCAAAAATGAGTTTTAAGTTTGTTAATCATATTCTCGATACCTAAACCACAAAAGTAGATCTAACCCTTAAGGGTAGTGTTAAATAGATTAGTGGATATTCTTATATATTCTGTATATTTTTGTATATTTGTTAGTTTAATTGTTTGCTTGTATATTTATGTGTTTAATTTAATTGTTTTCCTAATACACTGTTCTGATCGATAACTCGATACGGCATATCCACTTCCACTTCCATTGGATACGGCGTATCCAACTTTCTGTCCAATACAACGTATTCATTCAACTAATTAATACGGCGTATTCACTTCTATTGAATACGGTGTATCGATCAACTAGAACAAAATTTGAGTTTTTGTATTTGATTTCCGTGCTAAAAAAATTTCTATCCTAAAAGAGCCGATCTCTAACAACCCGTAATTTTTATCATTTTAAATATCCATCTATTAAATTAGATGCACTGTAATATCCATCTATTATATATATACCACCTTTTTATAGGGAAATTTTTGCTTTATCTCATTATGCAACGTAACTTGCATCTCTAAAGTAAACGAGCTCACGCAACCTCTACCAATGCCATCTCTATATATGTTTATATCATGTAAACATCCTAATATGTCAAGTCTATATCTTAATATCATTTTTACCAAGTACATTATCCATTTAACATACTTTTCAAAACGTTATATCAAAACAAGCATTAAACGTTAACGTTTATATCAAAACCCTAATTATATGTAATGTATACATATAAAATAAATGTACAAGCCTTTAAAGCATGTGTACAAGTATCATAGCATAACATTTGAATATCTTTTCCCTCCTAAATTAAGTTACAACTTTCTAAAGCTTAATGTACAAGTTAATAATGCAAGAAAGTTAAACTAGGTTATTTTATCTCCAAATTGATTTTAGTTTCTTACTACCACTTCAACACAAGGTAAAAGCACTTAATGCATAACTCCAAAACCCTAAACCTAAACCTTAATTCATTCTAAACCCTAATCTAACAACCTAAACCCTAAACAAAACCCTAAAACCCTAATTTCACTTTAAACCTAAAACTAAACCCTAAACCTAAAACTAAACCCTAATACCTAATCCTAACACTAAACCTTAATCCAAAACCCTAATCTATCCCTAATCCTAACCCTAATCCACATTTTAAAACCCTAAACCCTAACCCAAAAATAAACCAAACCCACCACCTATTTTCTTTCATTTTTACCCATTTTAAACCTAAGTTACTAACCAAGCACCTCCATGACCTCACCCTCATGTCACCAAGAAGCTTACAAGCACCTCTATCTCTTCCCTTGGCCACCAACTTAGCCAAGTCACCACCTTGTTACCCCTTCCTAGCCGTGTCCTCTAAAAACCCATTCCACATCTTCATAGCTAGTTCTAGCCTTCCTTACTCATCCTACTAGCATCTCTTACTCACCTCAGCTAGCTAGGACAGTTATCGAACCCTTAGATGATAAGAAAACTTGGGCACCAAGGGTTTTTGACCATATATATATGCATACATACACAACACTTTCATTCACACCTCAAACTCATCTCACATACTCAAATAGAGTTCTAACCATTCCCTATAAGCAATAAAAGATCAAGAGAAGTCCCTAAGCTCATAATAGAAGCCAAGAAGCAAGAGAAACGAAGTCTTGAAGCCATTTCTAGGCATACGAGTCATAAAAACCTATTTTGACCCATTTTAGCTCAAGTAAGCCTAAGATCTTCTTCCATAAACTTATAATCTATATTAGAATGTTCATAATACTCTTAATATCATATATAAACTCTTGTTTGAAGCTTTGAATCCTCAAACCCATGTGTTTTTTGTTAAAACCCTAAAAATGACCCGTTTTGACTTTCTAGCTAACGAATCCTTTTTCTAAACTTTTGTTACGTTAGAACATCTTATTTTAGCTTATTATAATAAGTTATAACCTGCAAATATCATTTGGAATCCTAAAATAAGCTTGCAGGGCTTTTTGGACTTGTTTTGCAAATATTTCCATGCATAGGGGTATATATCGTAACTTTCTAAAATTTATAACTAAAGGGGCTGAAAATGTTATTATTCTAAAGTTATAACTATAAGTACCTATTTTACCAAGTTTCAAAGTTAAAGGTTTAAATTATATATACTTTATATAAAAAGGACTAAAGTTGTGAAAGTTTATAAACAAAGGGTATATATTGCCAATTTTGCAAACTTAAAAACATAAAATATAATTTTTTTATATAAATTATAAAAATATATATTAATATTATAAAACTTAATTTTATTAAAACCCGACACATTTATCGTTATTAATCATAAATCGACGCATTATTTCGTTATATATTTAACATAAATTATCATCAACTAACTTTTGAAGAAACTTAAAATCTTATCGTATCACATTACTAGGAAATTTCATATGAAGGGTTTCATTTATGTTTTCATTTTGATGAGTTTTATGGGTTTAGGATTTAAAGTGCCTTGGCTCCTCAAACGATACTACATTGCCTCTGGATTATAATAGCCCGAGCAGCGATACAATATTTTTGTAATTTAATAAATCAAAGATATACGTTAAACTTTATGAAGTTTTGAAACATAAACTATCACACTAAGACTTGACATATCATCCCAGGTTGCGTGACAAAGCCGTTACTTTTACTTGATTTACTTTTGACATCAATCAGATTTCCCTATACTGTTAAGGTGAGTTCATAGCCTCATTTTTAAATCTTCTATTTCATAAACCCGTGAGGGGGATACATGCTATAAACCATGAATACAAGTATTTTCTAAATGTATGATATCCTGATATATTATTGCATCTGTTCTTTAAGTCCCTTTATGCCAAAAGACCCCCACCATTATGGACCATTAATTACTTGCGAGTGAACGTGAATATTGTGAATAGGCCTATTGGGATTGACGAATCCCGTTTGTGTTAGCCGGATAGGTAACCAAACGCACTATATTTGAAACTTATAGGTATATGGCAATTACCTACATGAGGGACATTATCTTTATATATATCATTATTGATATATACACTAGTTAGTTTGAGTGCCATGAGCTTAGCGCAATAATACTGTTTTTCATAATAATTGTACTCATTGCAATTATTACACTTATGGGTGTATAACAACGTAACTCACTCTTATGATGACTTGTATTCACACTATTTATGATAAACCTATAAATTTTACTCAACCATGGTGTTGACCTTTTTAGCATGTTTATCTTAGGTAACTGAACATCTTATGGCACGGACTTGAAGATGGGTAAATTGTTATCATTCAAACTTTATGTTTTTATGTAGATTTTGGGACCTCTATTTGTAAAAACTCTGATGAAATAATGAATGATAACTTATCTTTTAAAAAACGTCTATTATGACTGTTGTACTATGAAATAATACCCCAAATTAGCTTCCGCTGCTATATGTCAAAAATGGGGGTGTTATAGTAGAGGAGTTTCATCAAATGTCACGTTGAGTGATTCTTCTAAATTCATGGTGTGTTTATTAAGGACAATATAGGCTTTGATATTTTAGGAGTAACCTAAAAAGACACCTTCATATGACTTTGGGTCAAACTTAGTAAGGTGGTCTTTGGTGTTTAAGATGAAGCACTTGCTTCTAAACACTCTAAGGTAATCAAGAGTAGGTTTCCTACCTCTCAAGAGTTCAAAAGGTGTTTTACCTAAGATAGCTCTAATTAGAATTCAGTTGAGGATATATGTTAAAGTATCTACGACGTTACCCTAAAAATTTTGTGGTAACGATTATTCATTCAACATTGTTCTACTCATTACTTGTAGAGTCTTATTTTTCCTTTCTACCACGCCATTTGATTGTGAAGTGCGTGGATCTGAGAAGTTATGTGTAATACCGTTGGCATTACAAAACTCTCCAAATTGCACTTCATTATCAAATTCTCTACCGTGGTCTGTCCTAGTTGAAACTATTGAACATCCTAATTGATTTTGT
>BQNB010047489.1:16945-43086 GCA_026074375.1 Tanacetum coccineum | reverse complement strand
TAAGGTTCCTAATGGTTTTGGCTTGGTCCATTAAGGTCCATTAGTTATTCCTAAGTCCATTGGGCCCATCCAACTGTTATAATTTCACCAATAAGCTATTTAAGCTTATTGTGAGCTTATTGGCTTGCGTTGGACTCGTAAATAGGCTAACAAGCCCATTAGGGTCGATATATGTTTCAACTATGTTTGTATGACTCTCAATAAGCTCATAGAGCTTATAATTAAGTTGTGGCTCCCCGGGTGGGCTTATTAGGCCTGTTTGGCTTTGGACGTGGCTAAAGGCCTAATAGGAGTTTAGCTTGAGCATGTATATCATAATATGAGTTCACTAGATTTCTAGGTCCATCAATAAGCTTGAATAAGCTGTGGCTCCATTGTTGGGTCGGTTGGGCCCGGGCCGTGCACTCTTGAGTATTTTACAAGCCCATTGTGGCCTATCGCTTCTCTAGTAACTTACGTGATTATTTAAAAAGGCCTTAGTGGCAAAAATGTCATGTATTTAGCTTATATACACGTCGTATCTTACATGCAAGTGTTTTTTAACGTCCCACATACGCTCCCAAGCCATAGTACATCGTTTACTATAAAAGTTTACGTGTGGTTTTCTTATAATGAACGGTTTTTCTAAGCTTTGCTCGTTAATAAGCCATGTTACATGTTTTCTTAACATTCTAACACCACACAAGGTCGAGTTTATGTAATATACGTGCGTATGACACGCATGGGTTGAACCATGCGTGTTCGTGCCTATGTAAACTCGTAAATTACATGACGACGTGACTTATATGACTAGGCGTCAAAGAAAATAAATGAAGTATGAAATGTACAAGTTTAAATGTGACTTACAATGAGTCCTAAGGCTTGTTTTCGAGCTAGGCAAGCAACCCAAATGCACACACGATCGAAATGACCCAACCAAAGCTTCAAAGCTTATTCCAATACCCAAACCTTAGCTCGTAAACCTTATTATGACTTGTATGAATACCCTAGGGTTTATTTTGGGTTCGAATGGATTGAGAGGGTGTTTGTTTGCGTGTCGTGGCCCGAACAAGAGAAAGGGAGTATATATGTTTATTGTTTGAGTGAGTGTGAGTTGTAAGAGTGTAAAATGTCAAGTGTGAGTGTGTATTTATAGACAAGATACTAGTTACATGCCCCCTAGTCCCAAACAAACCAAATCGTGCCCTTAACAAGGTGGTTTTGTAGCTTTTAGTTAGTCACACATTGTATTTAGCCAAACCACCTAAGTACATGTTTTAATTACTAAATATTTGTACAAGGTTACCTAAGATTTGGAAATCTTATGGTTTGTGTATGTGCATTGTATGTAACCGGGTATCCAAGGGAAAAAGGGAGAGCAAAATGGTTATTAACCATTGTGTATTAGCTACTAGGAAACATTAAGTACCATTCTTAATTACATAGAGCTTGTACATGTACTTAGGGATCATTAGGAAATCTTCTAGGAAAATTTGTGTGTATATCCGGCCCTAGTGGGTTATTAACACAAGATTTTAATAAATTTTGTGTTAAAGGTTTAAAAGTGGGTATTGGTTTGAGTCTAGGTAAGTCTAGGTATTTCCGAGGTGTGTCCAAATGTATTTTATTGCGAAACGTAAACCTTTTACGTAACCAATAAAAATACAATACGCAAAGTTGATAATTGTCTTCTTAATAACTATTTATTACTTGGTGGATGTAAACCTTAATTTATTTAGTGACCGTTTACATTAAATGATTATTTCTAGTCTACGCGATTTGACTTAAAAGTTAAATTAAAAGTAAACGCGTATCGGACCAAAATAAATAGTGACAAATAATAGGAGTCGTAAGATGACTTGAAATTGAGAAATGTTACAACCTCTGAGTCTGAAAATGCAATTAGAGCCATGTTTGTCTGAACTTGTTCTTCTGCCATGTCACTCCAATCAAAACCTACACCATCAATAGCCAACATTGCCTTTGAAGTGTCTTCATTGTTTCCTTGCTTCCTGGTGTTGTCTTGATTTTTGAACTGACCTTCCTTGCTTCTTGGGCAATGATCACACCCAAGATAGCAAGCCTACTGACTATCTTCTGAAGCCTATTGAAAATAGAGTCAAGAGACTCTGCACTTGCTGCACTGAAATTCTCATACTGTTGCTTCAAGAGAGTTTTCTTGGTAGCTGCATTACCTCTAAATCTTGTTTCAATGACAGCAAACATAGATTTAGCATCTGGATACTGACTGAATGTTAGCTGATGTTCATTTGGAAGTGCCATGAGTAACAAACCTCTAGCTTTGACATCATTCTTTTTATTTGTCTTTTCTTCTGCAGTTACAGGGATAGACATCTTTGTAACTGTTATCCCATTCTCCTCAGATGTTTAAGATACTAAGACCCATGAATCACCATTTTCTATCACTTCCCAGAGTGCATAGTCTTGGATCTGGAAGTACTGCTTAATCCTTATAGCCCACATCTCATATTCCCCCAATTTGAGTATGGGAAGCTTTGCATTAGGACCACTATTTGTAGATTCAAGCTCCATGTCTTCTAGATCAAAGTTTCTCAAAGCAAAGCTTTGATACCGCTTGTTGATCCTAAACCTAGATCGATTCCTTAGGTTGTCTAAGGTTAAATTACCTAGGATAAATCCAAAATAGCTTATTGTAGAAACTTTGTATGTATATTAAAGTGTATGCGGAATCTACACCTTAATACTCTAGAAGTAAAATCAATGAAACAATAATCTTGAATAACAAAGATATAACCAAACGCTCCAATATTATTAGATCAATAATACGAGTACTCTATCTTAGTACTGGGGTTTACAACCTTGAAGCTTTTCTTAATCGACTTTGAAAACTATGAAAACTGATAATGATACGTCTGCGTGTTTTTTGTGATATCTCAACTAATGCCCTAGAGCCTCCTTTTATAGACTAAGGAGTCCTAGTCGGCTTACAATATATTCTTCAGTTACTAGTATATCAAAGCTTATTTGTTTATCAATTTACGAAAGTAGATTTCTTGGCACAAACGATAAAGACCATAGACAAATCTTTAAAACCACATAGATCATAACGGGTCTTTCGACCTATACCGATATGATTATATAATTCAAGTTGATAAGCAAAACTGACAAGATAAGATATAATAGGATCGCAACATAAGCTTGAGATTAAAGAGATCAAGATCATACCAAACACTTATTCATTATCATAACATCATCGAGTAGTCATGAGAGATTTAGCCTCTCATGGCTAAGGAGTTCATAACAAAAGTAGACTTAACATAAACTTCCATTATTTCAATAACTAAGTTGACAACCGTCTTCGTTCTTGATCGTTAGATCTTTATTCTTCAAAGGTAGTGGTGTTTTTTGGTGTTTTTATGGATGAGGGACAAAAGGATTGGTGTGTGTGTGAAGAAGAAGATTTGTAGAATGAGAGAGGAGTGGGAGGAATGAATTGAAAGTGAAATTTCGTCCTCTATTTATAGGCTGAATTTGGGTGAAAAGTGCGGCGCACACAAGAAATTGTGCGGCGCACTTGGTGATTAAATGCGATAGTATTAAATGCTGATTGAAGAAGTGCGGCGCACTAGGTAATATGTGCGGCGTACTTAGTGTGTTAATGCATTTGCATTAAAGTCTTCATTTATTTCTTCTCATCAGATGGAAAGTGCGGCGCACTTAGGTATAAGTGCGGCGGTTTTCGGCTATATAGGTAAGTGCGGCGTACAATAGTAGAGTGCGGCGCACATCTTGTACTTTTAGCTTGAAATCTTTTCTTCTCTTTGTATTTGTCTTTCAAAGTGCGTAATTTCTTGAGTTTTAGGTAGTAGTGTCTTCAAGTGAACCTGCAAGCAATTTAGACTATTAAGTATCGAAAGTTCATGAGAAATGATAAAATATATACAAATAACGCCATAGAAAACATGTATAATTTGGGCGTTATCACTAGACTTAACTGTTTCCTTCTCTTTCTTAGCCTAAGGCACATCTTCTTCCTCACTATCAGACACCCAATCCTCAATTATTGGAGCACCATTATTCTTCCTAACTACCTTAGGCTTGTCTGCATTAGCCTTAGCTTCACTAGTCTCAACTATAGGCTTCTTAACTGTAGGCTCACTAACTATAAGCTCATTCATAAACTCTTCTAGACCAGAGAATGACAAATCATGTTTTGGAGGCATAAAGTTTCCTGTATAGGGAGGTGGAACATCATTATACCCTAAACCTGTTTTGCATTTATCAACTATCTAACAATCTAGTAATTTGTTTAAGTTTTTAGATGAATTCTCAAAATTTTCTACTGTTAGCTGAATTTCATCTTTTTGTTTTTGAGCCAATTCCAACTTTCTCCTAAGCTCTGTAATGGCTACTTCTTTTAAATAAATCTCATGTTTTAAGACCTTGATATATTCATTATAAACAGACTCATTTTTCTTATAAACTAGAAGTCTTGCTTATACAGACTCTAAACCTGTTTTATAAGCAATAGCATTTAACTTAGATGTCCTTAAGTCTTTTAACAATTGTTCATTTTGTTCTTTAAGAATCTTAACATTTTCCAAACAAGATGATGAGCAGTTTGAATTAGTAGATACCTCAGAGTTAGAACTTGTAGAAGAGTAAGCCATAACTGCAAAGTTAGTTGGACCTTTTTCTGCTTGATCACTCCAATCATAATCACCAAGACCATCACATGAGATCAAAGCATTAGCAGTAGTTGTCTCTACTGGCACACTTTTTCTTGTGCTTACACTGTTCTTGTTTTCTTGGTTCCTTGGAGCCCTGCACTCCCTTGCAAAGCGTCCCCTTTGTGGCAGTTGTAACACTCTACCTTGGACTTATCAAACCCAATTATCTCAGTACCATTCACAAAAATCTTCCTTCTAGTGTTCTTCAAGAATCTCCTTGCCCTCATTGTTAGCATAGCCATCTGCCACCTTAAATCCATCTCTTCTAAATCATTAGGATGAATTTGTTGTAAGTCCTCATTGTCAAGTTATGGACTGTTTGGTTGACTTGCAAAGAAAGCACAGATGACAGCATCACTTAAGTTGTTAATTGTTGTTGAGTTAAAAGCAGTAGCTTGAGTGCTAGCAGTTGTTGCACCATGAGTAGTATTAACTGCTCCATTTGTACTGCTGGTGTTGTTTGAGGATACAAAGGCTACGTTTTGTGTGTTTGTGCTTGAGCTTGATGTCCCTTTGACCTCTGGTTCATAGATCTTTAAGTTGTTGTAAAGATCATCCAAGCTTATTGTATCTATCTTAGGCTTGTTCCTCCACACAATGGTATGTGTGTTCCATTCTGGTGATAGACTTTTTAAGAACTTCTGATTCACATCTTCTTATGAGATAGTTTCACTATGAATCTCCAACTGACTGATAAGCTTTTGAAGCCTATCAAAGGTTTGATCTAACACCTCTGAGCTAGATGCAGTAAAATTTTCATATTGCTGCTTTAGAAGATTCCTCTGAGTCTTTTTAGTAGCAGCATTCCCTCCAAACCTCTTCTCAATAGCCTGTGGTAATGACTTGGCATCTTTGATAGAGTTAAACTTCAATTGATGTTCATTAGGGATTCTCATTAATAAAGTGCTTCTTGCCTTCAACTCTAACCTCCTTTGGGCCTTTTCTTCAGCAGTTGTAAGAGGTATTACTTTCTTAACACCTTCCACAAGTGTTGTTTTTGGTGTAGTGTTTCCATTCTTTATGACCTCCCATAGAGCATAGTCAACTATCTGGATGTACTGTTCCATCCTCATCCTCCAATGCTCATACTCACCTGGTTTGAGCATAGGCACTTTTGATGCAGCCACCATATGTACTGAGTCTTGATCCATGTCTTCTTAGCAAAGTTTCTCAAAGCAACAAGCTCTGATACCACTTGTTGATCCTACTTGAATGGATCTTGAATCCCTTAGCTTGTATAAGGTTTAGTTATGCAAGATAAATCCTACACATCTATGATAGAAACTTTGTTTGATAATACTAAAGATTATGCGGAATCTAATCTTTAATATAAGAAGAATTCTTCAATGAAACAGTAATACTAATGAACACACAGATTAACAAACAAAAGCTTCAATATATTAATACGAATACTCTAACTAGTGTTAGGGTTACAAAACCTTAAAGCTATGAACAACTCTATGAATGACTCGTTTTTGGTATAATTTGTGATACCAAACTCTATGCCATAGGACCTCCTTTTATACACCAAGGAGTCCTAGTTAATTTACAATATATTACAAAAACTTAGAATATTCTCTAAGATCTATTCTATAAATAACAATCCTTATCAACTAACTAATCTTGATCATCAATCAATCTTTATTCTTTCTCTGATAAGTCTTTGATCTTTTCTCTGTCATCATAAACTCTTCCAGCAGTTGTAATCTTTCAGCAGTAGTAACTTATACCAGCAGCATTAACTGTGTACAAGCAGTATTAACTACTTAGAAAGTTTTTTTCAATCTTCATCAGAAGTACTAAGTTATACTAGCAGTAGTAACTAACAGTAGTAACATACACTAGCAGTACTAACTACTTAGCATATTTTTTATTAAGATTACTAACAGCACTAATTTATGCTTAGCAGTAGTAACTCTAACCTGAGCAACAGTAACTCTAAGATCAAGAATAAGGTCTTTTTGATCGGAAGCGAAAGCCGATGGAGTTCGAAGTTGGAGACAGAGTTATGCTCAAGGTCTCACCTTGGAAAGGAGTCGTACGGTTCGGTAAGCGGGGCAAGCTGAACCCGAGGTACGTCGGACCTTTCAAAGTGTTAGCAAAAGTTGGAAAGGTTGCCTATAGGCTGGAACTTCCTCAAGAGTTGAGCAGAGTTCACCATACTTTCCATGTGTCTAATCTGAAGAAATGTTATGCCGATGAACCATTAGTCATGCCGTTAGAAGGAATTCATGTTGACGATAAGCTCCAGTTTGTGGAAGAGCCCGTTGAAATCATGGAACGGGAGATCAAACGATTGAAGCGGAGCCGGATACCACTGGTTAAGGTTCGCTGGAACTCTAGGCGGGGCCCTGAGTTCACCTGGGAACGTGAAGATTCGTTCAAACAAAAATACCCACAACTCTTCACAAACCGGGCTTCGTCATCTACTACAAGGTCTTAAGCTTTGAGGACAAAGCTCTTTTAACGGGTGGAGACTGTAACATTTCTCATTTTCGTGTCATTGTACGACTATATTAATGATCACTATTTATTTTAGTCAGATACGCGTTTACTTTTAATATTTACTTTTAAGCTAAACCGCGTAGACTAGAAATAATCAATGAATGTAAACGATCACCAAATAAATTAAGGTTTACATCAACCAAGTAAGGAATAATTATTTTGATGATAATTATGTACTTTGCGTATTTTATTTTTATTGGTCACGTAAAAGGGTTACGTTTCGCGATAAAATACATTTGGACGCACCCCGGAAATACCTAGACTTACCTAGACTCAAACCAACACCCACCTTTGATCTTTAAACACAAAATTTGTATAGTTCTTGTATTAACAAGCCACAAGGGCCGAATATGGGTGACTTAAACCCATACTCCATTCGTTCCTAGTGCATAGACAACTAACAAATCCTCTAATGATCCTTAAAGGTACAAGTACCTCACCTAGCTCATTAAGACTTGTCCTAATGGTCTCCTACTAACCCCTTACCCAATGGTTAATACCCATTTTGTTTCCTTTGCCCTTCTAGCCGCGGTTAGCAATGAAATAACACACCAAATCATAAGATTTCCATAATCTAGCAAGATCTTGTACCTCAACTACCTAATTAATACATGTACTCATGGTGGTTTAACAAAAACCATGTGTGATTAACTAAAACCCCTCAAAAACCGCCTCTAGGACACGATTCGGTTTGTGTATATGGACTAGGAAAGTTAACTAAGCTCATTCCCTATAAATACACACTCACAACCACACTTAACAAAGTTCTAAACTCTTAACACTCTCTCTCAAAGCTAGGAACCATTCTTTCCTCTCCATATCTTCGGTTCACAAGTAAACAAGCCCTACTCGACCCACATTGGTCACTAAGGATTTAAGGAAACCCTTAAGATCACGTATAAGGTTGTCAAGACTCTCACACGAGCTAGAGACTAGGAATACGAGCTTTGAAGGCTTAGGGTATCGCACGTATTAAGTATAAGGGTGTCGGGTTGTCTCTCTATCCAAAACCAAGAGCTAAGGACTATTGTAAGTCATTCTAAGCCCTCTACGTTGTCTTTCATACTCGTATTCCATTAAGTGATCCTAGTTTCGCTTATGATTCGAGTTTAAAACTCAAGGTTACGTGAAACATGCATGGTTCGACCCATGCATGGTTCACGCACACTTTCATGTCACAAAACCACCTTGTGTGGTACCATGCATAAATAACTACACGTAAACTAATGTGGTAATTACAACGTGAGGGTGTGGGAACACATGTTTAATCTTAACGAACGTTTGCATGAGTCGGGTCACGCTTAGAAAATGCTAGACGCGTTTGTTTTAGTGCTAGACAAATTTAACAAGACCATATAACACATTAATAAATCTTTCGGACCTAAACGAACCCAACCATAAAGGCTAGAACCCCTAACGAGCCTTTAACGAGCCCAACAAGGCCTAGCGAGAGCTTATTAATAAGCCACGGCTTATTAACAAGCCACACGAGCCTAATCTCGATTGGAAGTGCTCATGTTGTTTAGTTATAGGGCCTTTACTTATTAGAAACCCAACCGGATCCCTAAATGGGCTTACTAGCCCATTTGCGAGTCCAATATGAGCAATAAGCTCACAATAAGCTCTTAACAGCTTATTGGTAAAAACTTACGCAGCTTATACAAGTTAAAAAGGACTTAATGGACTCAAATAATGTTAATGGGCCAAGCCCTAACCTCTAAAACTCATTCGGACTCCTATCGAGCCCAATAGGCCCAACAGCGGGCTTATTAGCTTATCGAATAAGCAAAATAAGCAAACCGACCTCCAAAGTGCTTATTAAACCTAAGTGAGCTTAATGGACTCGAATGTACCCAACAAGACCATTTAAGAACCTTACCGGGCCTTAACAGGCCCAAACCGGCCCAAATAAGGAGCTTATTAGCTTATTGTGAATAAGTTGGAAAAGAAAACAGAATCATTGGGCTAATTAGGGTAGAAAATAAGCTAAAATGCTTAAGAAACCCTTAAGGTTCTAATCGGGTTGAGCTATTGGGCCCGTAAGCCCAATAAGCACGAAATAAGCTTCAACAAGCTCACCGAGCTTATTTTAAGCTTAACAGCCCCGTATGAGCTTATTTAAGGCTTTCGGACTTATTTAAATCATATTGGACCTTTGGTAAGTTAAACGGACCTTAACGGGCCCAATAAGGCCCGTTAAGTCAATAATAAGCACGAATGGCTTATTTATAAGCCGAAGTTGCTTGGTTGGCTTATTTAGACTAAATAAGACCAAATACCACTTGTCGGGATTTAATTGAGTTGAAAATGCGATTTTTACAAAGTCGGGGACTAAAACTGTAATTTCCGAAACCTAAGGTATTTGAAATGTCATTTTTCGAAATGCAATAACTCCAGGGACCATTCTTGCAACATTCTGAAACTTAAGGATTGAAGTGAAATTTATAAAGACCTAAACTACAATTATATAAACTTAAGGGACTAATTATGTCAATTCCGAAACTAAAAGGGTTTAAAGTATAAATGTGTACATTTGTAAACCCAGGGACTAAAAGTGAAATAATTAGAAACTTAAGGGTATGTTAGAACCAAAGTAAAATAGATGAAACACTTGACAAGTCGGTCGAACGATAAGATATTCGGACATCGAACGATTTAATAACAAGTTAATAAATAATGTATATTTATTAATGATGATTACACGTTTCTCGAGAACCATCGAAAGTATAAATACAATAACCTTGTGCATCACTACACAAGTGATCACGGTATATATAAACTTAAAATGGGATTTAGTTTATACAATGAGTCATTAGTTTAAATGTGTAAACTAAGACTTGACCGTACTTACTTAGGTACTTAACGGTGTGATCCACTACCTACTTGGATACTTGTTATCATTCAGAGAACTACCGGCTAAGGTGAGTTCATAGCCCCATGCTTTACAATTATTTAAATGATTTACATCCTTGGGGTGATAACATGCTTTGTTTTACAAACTGGACGCAAGTGTACATTTTATGCCATGATTACGTGTTTGCCTAAGTTACCATAACCCCTTTATGTCCATGATCATGAACTGTTAATTGCATAGATGTGATTGGGAATTACATTGTGCGGGCGCGAATGTTATGGATAGATCTATTAGGGATTGACGATCCCCGTTCGGGTGACTAGCTATCACTGGGAACGAACGCATACCATGTCGAATCTGGGATGTTGCAGGGTTAGCACATCATTCACGGACACCTGTTGGCAAATTTATATTTGCATTCATACATGTCTAGCTTCGGTGTCATGAGCTTAGGGAAACGTAATTACTTTTTATGATGTTTGCATTTGTTGCTTAATCATGCACTTGGAAATCTTGCGGTCCTACAATTGATTTACATAAACCTATGAATTCACCAACTTTATGTTGACGTTTTAAGCATGTTTTTCAGGTCAATAAGGCACGAGGTGCGATGATACATTGGGAGTCAATAATTGAAGAGTCAACACTTAAGATTTGGGGTCTTATTACACTTTGGGGACAATTGTTATAAACCGAAATCTTTATCTATTTTGTTGAACTATTTGAAGCCATGAGCTTATGTAACAAACAAGTATTTTGTTAATCCAATGTATCTTTTTCAAACGACACGTTTAGTAGTCGTTCTCAGATCTTGTGCTATTGACCCAATAATGTAACGCCTCGGATATTCAACATTCCGCTGCATACTCAGATTTGAGGGTGTTACAGATCTTATAATCAAGAAGATAACTTTGCGAGACGTTCCAACTCAGTTGAAGTCATACCAATTCGATGAAAAAGATACTCAAACCTTTCCTTAGAAAGGGCTTTAGTAAACAGGCCAGCCAATTGATATTTCGTCTTCATAAAGTATAGTTTAGTAGTACCTTGCTCAACATGTTCTTTGATAAAATGATAACGGATGTTGATGTGTTTTGTACGCGAATGTTGTACCAAATTGCAGGAGATTGCAATTGCACTCTTTGTGTCACAGTACATCGTTGTTGAAACGAAATCCATAGTATGTGAGTTGTGTTCGCATCCCGATGACTTGTGCACAACACGCGGATAAGGATACGCATTCAGCTTCCGTAGTCGACATTGCAGTAATCTTATTTCTTTGTGACCAGCTGACCAACTTATCTCTCAGAAATTGAATTCCCCCTGAGGTGCTTTTACAATCATCATGACACCCTGCACGGTCTGCGTCTGAATACGCTGTTATTTCAAAGACGGAATCCTTCGGATACCACAAACCCATGTTATAAGTCTGTTTTATGTATCGAAAGATCCGCTTAACCTCTTTGAGGTGTTTGATCGTGGGTAGTGCTTGATATACATCACAAACAAAGGTGGAAAAAACAATATTTGGTCGACTTGCAGTGAGATACATAAGTCTCCCGATCATGCTACGATATTTCGTTTGATCAGTTGGGTACCTTGTAAATCAACATCTAATTTGGCAGTGACCATTGGTGTGCTAATCAAGTCACATTCATCCATACCATGTTTTTTCAAAATCTCTAGAGTATATTGTGACTGACTTATAAAGATTCCACGGAAAGAACTTTATTTCACCCATCATTGACATCTCAAATTTGTTTTTCATTAGTTTTGCATATCTATTTGAAAATATTGGATTTGTAGAGCCAAAAATGATGTAATCGAAATACACTTGTACAAGTAAAATTTCTTCTCCGCGTCTTCTTGTAAACAATGTTGGGTCAACAATACCTTTTGTGAAGTGATTTTGAATCAAGAAGGAGGATAGCTTGTCATACCATGCTCGTGGTGCTTCTTTGAGACCATAAAGAGCTTTTCGAAGATCATAATCATGATTTGGAAAGTCAGGATCTACAAAACCGTATGACTGACTCACATAAACTTCTTCCTTCAGAGGACCATTGAGAAATGCGGTTTTTTGACATCCATATGATAGATTGTGAAGTTCTTGTGAGCCGCAAAAGCTATGAACATTTTGAAAGCTTTATGTCGTGCTACCGGTATATTAATTTTGTGTGTGTTTTTTTAGTAATAAGGTAGAGTGAAATGAATTTATAAGGGGGTAAGGGTGGTGGGTTGGGGATAGTGGGGGGTGGGGATGTAATGATTATTTGTGGGGGGGTTGGGTATGGTGTGAGTAATTGTGGTTGAGTTGTGTGGGTAATAGAGTTTGAAGTTATGTGGGATTGGTTTGGTGGTGGGGGGGTGTTGGGGTGGTGAGGGGTTGTGGGGATGATTGGTGTTGTGGTTGGGGGTAAGGGTGTTGGGGTTAAGTGTTTGAAGGCAGTCAAGGTACAAAGAATAGCACCTATGGACAAGTGGGGGTGGGGGGGGGGGGGGGGGGGGGGGGGGGGGGGTGGGGGGGTTGGTGTTTGGGTGGGGGTTGGTGGGGGGGGGGGGTGGGTGGGGTGTGATTAGGATGTACAAGATGTGATGTTTAGATTGAAAATATCGCAAGCACAAAGTTTAACCAGACACAGCTACAGCTGCATTGTTACTCATCATATTCAGACACAGCACCGATCGAACACGAGACTCCGCTGCCCCACCCACCTCGCCTCCTCCCCCCCCCAGATGCAGATGCTAGTTGGAGCAGCCTTCCGAGAGACTGATCGTAGGCACCATATTAGCAATGTTGGGGGGGGGGGGGGGGGGGTGGGGGGGGGGGGGGGGGTGGGGGGGGGGGGGGGGGGGGGGGGGGGGGGGGGTGTGGGGGGGTTTGGGGGGGGGGGGGGGGGGGGGGGGGGGGGGGGGGGGGGGGGGGGGGGGGGGGGGGGGGTGGGGGGGTGGGGGGGGGGGGGGGGGGGGGGGGGGGGGTTAATGGGGGGTTGGGGGGTGGGGGGGGGGTGGGGGGTGTGGTGTTTGGGATTAGGGTGGTGATGTAATGGGAATTAGGAGTAGAGAAGAGGAGTGAGAGAGAGGGAGTGGTTAGATGAATGATGTGTCGCTCATCTCTCGCCTCATATCTCTGATGACTACGGAGAGTCTCTACCATTTGGTCTGTGCTGCCTAACTACGATCAGTCTCAAAATCGAAGTGAGCCACAACCACGACAAAGTTTAAAGCCATCGTGCTGTCATCTGGGTGTACCTTGGTGCTGTTCTGAATGAGAGTAACACTGCAGCTGTAGCTGTGTCTGGGTGTGCCTGGAGATAGGTCTCATGTCATATACATGATTCATGATGGGTCTTAAGCTCCTGATGAGTCACCTGACTCATCCTATCGTATGAGCCCAAGCCGACGGGAATGCATAGGCCTCCACCTCCACCATCCATACTGTTTCCCGGAGAGTCAATCTATCCCCCATAAGTTAAATCGAACAGCTGCTTTCCATATCGACTCGCTGTGATATACGTGACCTACTATCCTGAGCAATCCGCTAGTAGAGCATACAAGTCCTTGTGTGACCCTCTCATGGAGCTCGCAAGCTCTACGACCCAGTGTTTGACCTCTCCCACGGTCATAGTGCTATCTCTGGAACTAGCCTCTGCCGATCCTACCCAGAATCCCTAATCCCGTACCCAACATCTCTAATCCCCTGTCGCCTCCATCAGTCATCTACCTGTCCAGACAAACCCATATCTATCCCTTGACCTCTGGAAGGTCTAGCAAGTGAACTCTCTTCGATCGTCAATATCTGGAGACCTATATGGACAAATACAACCCTCTTGCGAGCTGCTCAAACTCGGAAACAAACATATCATCCCTACGGTCAACAGGTGATGGCATGGATAGAGATGGTGGTAGTGTTGTAATGGAGGATGGTGTACTGCTATAGTAACTGCATCAATGAGAGCCCTGGGTGGATGCGAATCCTGATTGTCCCTGGATTTGGGTTAGACACCAGATAGATGGAGGTAAAGGTGGTGAATGTGCAAGGTGAGGGCGTGCACCTAACAAGGCGCTCCCTGCAGAGGGTGTGATAGTTAGATAGGTGAGGTGATGGTGATGGAGTAGTCATAGTCAGAAGTCTCTCAACCTCTGCTCTGGTGGAGGGATATGGAAGTCTGGGGTCGGACGGTAATCCTAGCCCCAATAGTAAAATGTCGTGGAGGGTTGTAGTATAACAGCTACGTTCCCTCAGTTGGAAAACAGGCACATCACAGTATGACGGTAGTAAGTCAGCCGAGCTAAGTGCTCACCACCTCCTCCTCCACGTCCTCCTCATCTTCCTCGTCCTTCATCCTCATCATTGGAGTCATCCCAGATGAATCGCCGTCATCAATCATCTCCATCATCTCCCCTGTCCATAGGATTATCAACGGAACCATCCTCTGTCCTCATACATCCTCGTACTCCTTTCCGGATCCCCTCGGGATCCGACTCAGTATCAATACCGGGTGACTCAGTAGTAGGTTAATCAATAGGAGTAATGGCTGTTCCTCAACCCCCCCCCCCCACCCCGCCGAAAACTCATGCATACCTCCAACGGAATATACAGAGGGTATATAGGCTCTGGCACGTAGTTAGGGTCATGTGCCTGTATGAACATAGGCATCAACGGCTCATCCGTCATCCTGAGGAACTGCGTGTCTGTAGATCCTCCGGGGCCTGGTAATGTAAAATCTGGTGGACGTTGGGGCTACTGGCTTGTATCGGGATCCGTCGTACCTAGACGATGACCCGTGGAATGCCTCCCTCCGAAACCTCTTCGTCATCGCTTCCCCGAAACAGCTCTGCCGTGCTCAGAGTTCCGGTGTAACGAAGTGTAGGAAACTCAACGTCGAGCAGAAGCCATGGTTACTGCAAAAAGTAAAATAACTTATATAAGTATTTCTTATAAGAAAATTCGATATGCTATGTCTGTAAGGCTTTAATAATAAAGCCCTTATAGTAATATACGTAATATCATTATACACGTATATCAATTAGGTAAGCACTTAGTACCCTACTAATGCTTTAGCAATGCATGTCATGTAAGCATATATGCGCTAGACGTAAACAAGTAATGCATGTATGTCCCTCACAAATCCCATTTGTGAAAACAGTTTTGAAAATGGTTATAGTCCAGACAAAACTTTTGACCTGGTTCTCTATAACCTTGGCTCTGATACCAATCTGTAACACCCTCAAATCTGAGTATGCAGCGGAATGTTTATATCCTAGAGCGTAACATTTTGGGTCAATAGCACAAATCGAGAACGACACTAACCGAGTCGTTTGAAAAAGATACATTATTAACAAAATACCGTTGTTACATTAAGCTCATGGCTTTCATATTGTGCACAATATAAATAAAGATTTCGGTTTATAACAATTGTCCCCAAAGTGTAATAAGACCCCAAATCTTAAGTGTTGACTCTTCAATTATTGACTCCCAATGTATCATCGCACCTCGTGCCTTATTGACCTGAAAAACATGCTTAAAACGTCAACATAAAGTAAAAAAAGTTTGGTGAATTCATAGGTTTAGTAAATCAATTGTAGGACGCAAAGAATTTCCATGTTATGATTTAGCAAGAAAAAAAACAAATGCAAACATCATAAAAAGTAAATTTTACTTGCTCTAAGCTCATGACAACTAAAGTCTCGACATATATGAAATACAAATATAATCTGACCAACAGGTGGTCTCGTTAATGATGTGTTAACCCGCAACATCCCAAATTCGACTATGTATTGCGTTCGTATCCCATGGTGATAGCTAGTCACCCGAACGGGGATTGTCAATCCCTAATAGATCTATTCATAACATTCGCGCCCACACAATGTAATTCCCAATCACATCTATGCAATTAACAGTTCATGATCATGGACATAATGGGTTATGGTAACTTAGGCAAACACGTAATCATGGTATAAAATGTACACTTGCGTCCAGTTTGTAAAACAAAGCATGTTCTCACCCCAAGGATGTAAATCATTTAAATAATTGTAAAGCATGGGGCTATGAACTCACCTTAGCCGGTAGTTCTCTGAATGATAACAAGTATCCAAGTAGGTAGTGGATCACACCGTTAAGTACCTAAGTAAGTACGGTCAAGTCTTAGTTTCCACATTTAAACTAACGACTCATTGTATAAACTAAATCCCATTTTAAGTTTATATATATACCGTTATCACTTGTGTGGTGACGCACAAGATTATTGTATTTATACTTTCGATGGTTCTCGAGAAGCGTGTAATCATCATTAATAAATATACATTATTTATTAACTTGTTATTAAATCGTTCGATGTCCGAATATCTTATCGTTCGACCGACTTGTCAAGTGTTTCATCTATTTTACTTTGGTTCTAACATACCCTTAAGTTTCTAATTATTTCACTTTTAGTCCCTGGGTTTACAAATGTACACATTTATACTTTAAACCCTTTTAGTTTCGGAATTGACATAATTAGTCCCTTAAGTTTATATAATTGTAGTTTAGGTCTTTATAAATTTCACTTCAATCCTTAAGTTTCAAAATGTTGCAAGAATGGTCCCTGGAGTTATTGCATTTCGAAAAATGACATTTCAAATCCCTTAGGTTTCGGAAATCACAGTTTTAGTCCCCGACTTTGTAAAAATCGCATTTTCGACTCAATTAAATCCCGACAAGTGGTATTTGGTCTTATTTAGTCTAAATAAGCCAACCAAGCAACTTCGGCTTATAAATAAGCCATTCGTGCTTATTATTGACTTAACGGGCCTTATTGGGCCCGTTAAGGTCCGTTTAACTTACCAAAGGTCCAATATGATTTAAATAGGTCCGAAAACCTTAAATAAGCTCATACGGGGCTGTTAAGCTTAAAATAAGCTCGGAGAGCTTATTGGAGCTTATTTCGGGTTTATTGGGCTCACGGGCCCAATAACTTGACCCGATAAGAGTATTTAGAGTTTTTAGACTTTTCCTAGTGCTTTTCCAACTTGTATAAAACCGGACAAACTGTTTTCTTTTTCAGCTTATTCTAAATAAGCCAATAAGCTATTTAGTAATTCTGTTGGGCCGGTCTTGGGCCCGTTAAGGCCCGGTAAGGTTTTTAGAAGGTCTAGTTGGGTCCATTAGGGTCCGTTAAGCCCATTTAGGTCTAATAAGCACCTTGGAGGTCGGTTTGCTTATTTTGCTTATTCGATAAGCTAATAAGCTCGCTGTTGGGCCTATTGGGCTCGATAGGAGTCCGAATGAGTTTTAGAGGTTAGGGCTTGGCCCATTAACATTATTTGAGTCCATTAAGTCCTTTTTAACTTGTATAAGCTGCGTAAGTTTTTTATCAATAAGCTGTTAAGAGCTTATCGCTCATATTGGACTCGCAAATAGGCTAGTAAGCCCGTTTAGGGATCCGGTTGGGTTTCTAATAAGTAAAGGCCCTATAACTAAACATCATGAGCACTTCCAATCGAGATTAGGCTCGTGTGGCTTGTTAATAAGTTGTGGCTTATTGATAAGCTCTCGCTAGGCCTTGTTGGGCTCGTTAAAGGCTCGTTAGGGGTTCTAGCCTTTATGGTTGGGTTCGTTTAGGTCCGAAAGATTTATTAATGTGTTATGGTCTTGTTAAATTTGTCTAGCACTAAAACAAACGCGTCTAGCATTTTCTAAGCGTGACCCGACTCATGCAAACGTTCGTTAAGATTAAACATGTGCTCCCACACCCTCACGTTGTAATTACCACATTAGTTTACGTGTAGTTATTTATGCATGGTACCACACAAGGTGGTTTTGTGACATGAAAGTGTGCGTGAACCATGCATGGGTCGAACCATGCATGTTTCACGTAACCTTGAGTTTTAAACTCGAATCATAAGCGAAACTAGGATCACTTAATGGAATACGAGTATGAAAGACAACGTAGAGGGCTTAGAATGACTTACAATAGTCCTTAGCTCTTGGTTTTGGATAAAGAGACAACCCAACACCCTTATACTTAATACGTGCAATACCCTAAGCCTTCAAAGCTCGTATTCCTAGTCTCTCGCTCATGTGAGAGTCTTGACAACCTTATACGTGATCTTAAGGGTTTCCTTAAATCCTTAGTGACCAATGTGGGTCGAGTAGGGCTCGTTTACTTGTGAACCGAAGATATGGAGAGGAAAGAATGGTTCTTAGCTTTGAGAGAGAGTGTTAGGAGTTTAGAACTTTGTTAAGTGTAGTTGTGAGTGTGTATTTATAGGGAATGAGCTTAGTTAACTTTCCTAGTCCATATACACAAACCGAATCGTGTCCTAGAGGCGGTTTTTGAGGGGTTTAGTTAATCACACATGGTTTTTGTTAAACCACCATGAGTACATGTATTAATTAGCTAGGTGATGTACAAGATTATGTTTAGCTAGGAAATCTTATGGGTTTATGTGTTTGTGAGGATTAACCGCGGCATCAAGAGAGGAAAAGAGAGAAGTGGGTATTATCCCTTGGATAATTAACTAGTAGGAGACATTTAGGACATGTTTTAATGACTTAGGTGATGTACATGTACCCTTAAGTATTATTAGGGAGATTTTGCTAGAAGGACGATTTTATGCAAGTTTACTTGCCCACATTCGGCCTTAAAGGAATGTAAACACAAGACTTGATTAAATTTTGTGTTTAGGCTAGAACGTGATTGTAAATTTTGTGTTTAGGCTTTTAAAGTGGGTATTGGTTTGAGTCTAGGTATGTCTAGGTATTTCCGGGGTCGCATCCAAAGTTATTTTATTCGCGAAATCGTAACCCTTCTTCACCATGTGAACATAAAAATAATATACGCAAAGTACATAATTTTTCTCCAAAAAATAAATTATCCTTACTTGTTTGATGTAAACCTTAATTTTATTGGTGACCGTTTACATTATTGGTTATTCTAGGTTGTCGCGGTTCTAGCTTAAAAGTAACTAATTAAAAAGTAAACAAGTATCGGGACTGTAAATAAAATAATGATTGTCATTACTTATAGTCGTACAATGACACGAAAAAGAGAAAATGTTACATTCTGTTTGTTTATATTTGCGCTCGTTTTGTAAACAATTGTAATCATTTGTTAGTAGTCTCTATATAGAGTATGCTTAGTGATACATAAGTACTTCTACAAAATTAACAGGCTGAAGATCTTTCTAGGACTGGAAACGTAAAAGTGGTTCGCAGTGCATGGAGAGAGCCTCTGTTAAAGAAAACTGTATATTTTACTCATAAAAAAAACCCACAAATGTCTTCACAAACATCCATCACAAACATAACCGATGCCATCACGCATCAGTTTCTACAGATTCACTTTCCGCATAAAAAATGAACCTGACTGTTCTTCCTGCGTCACTTCTGAACATTCTTTGAGGTTCTCCTAATCATCTAACCGTACTATAATACACACTTACAAACTACCTAGTTCTTTGCAACTCCAAACATATATACAAACAAACCACTGTCTCAAAACAATAATGCCAAATTTCCTTACTTAATGAAGAAAGAATATGAGGACATTGGGGCCATGAAGATGGATATTGGATCTTTGACACAGTGTCACATCTTAGTAGGAACATTGTTCTAAAATGGATAACGAGCAGGGAACAAGGACGCAGGAAATATGAGATCCAAAAGGAATTATTTATGGATTCTATCCACCTGTTTCTGTTGAAGATCATATGGCTGATTTACTTTCATCCATCTAGATGATGCAGGATATTTTGTGTTGGCGTCAAAAGCCAGATTTGGAGGTAAATGATTGAGTCTAGAATTGAGGAATCAATTGCTTAAGCAGGAGTTTTCAGAATTTAGGGTATCTGAATCAGAGGGTTTACATAAGGGCTATGACAGGTTTTCAGAAGATATTGAGTCAACTCAATCAGATGCAAGCAAGCCAGACAATGAAGTTGTAACATGAGTGTTCTCAGAGCACTTACAACCTTCTTTGGTCACCAGGTGGCCTTCACTCTTAAACAAAGGGTGGGTCTTGATTATCTAAGCTTTGATGATCTTTACAACAAGCTTAGGACTCTTGAAATTGATGTGAAGGGTGGTTCAAGTTATGATTCAAGAGGTACTTCTGCTCCTACCCATTCAGCCTTTATTAGTGCTGCTAGCACTAATTCAAAGATGTCATATCCCTGATCATCCCCCATCTCAACCACTTTTTACTTCTAACTCAGTCAAGTCATACTGCTTCTTAGCCATAGTGATGGAAAATGTTCTCCATTCCTTTGTTGCTAAAAGTGCATCCACAATAGCTGGATTCAATTATGAAGATTTTGATCAATATTAGGAAAATTAAGATTTGGAGCGAATTTAGACATCAAATGGCATAATGGCAATGCTCTCTGTTAGGATTAAACAGATCTTGAACGAAAGCTGGAGAAGATGTAGTTTATATAACAAGGACTGCTGCAAGTTTGACAAGAAGAAGGTCAAATGTGTATAAAATTGCTCAGAGTGTTCACTTTGCTAGGGATAATGTACAGGAAATCAGCTTGGATTCTAAAGCAAGGTACTCTTCCATTCAAACTTAAGGAGTGGATAAGACAGAAGAACTAAAGGCCTTGATTGTCTAGTTGATGCAATGTTAAAATGCTCAGATCATAAAGGTGAAGATGCGGTAAATGGTGTTGCTGATACGTTTATGGGAATGGTTGCTGAGCTGAGGATGATGTGCAGGTAGTGACTACTAAGGATTTGTTGCTGAAGATGTTTCTAATTGCTGCTGCTGATTTTTCCCTTATGGGTTATCTCTTCTCCAGGTAACTACTTGCTATTTTGGTTGTGAACCATATATATGAGAACAATAAAATGATTTTGATTAATTCGGAAGTTTAAATACCAAAAAGAGTGTTCATATCTGGTTCAAGATATAAAGTACATTACAAACTTTTTATGAACAACAGAAGGATGGCTACCAACAGTATGCAGCTAGCTTAGAAGAAAGAAATTAGAATTTTAACTGCTAACTTTAGGAAAACAGACGCACAAAACTGTTAAAGGATATTATTGAGAAAGTCTGAACATGGAACAGGTAAACTTGAAAAACCTAAATGATAAGTTAAACTAGAGGTTGTCTAATGACAAAGATTTGAAAAATGAAGGAGTCTTTCCAAAATCCTGGTCAAAACTTGATCAATCGTTCCTCTGTAATCTAGATCAAGAATTTGGTTTTGGATTTGGAGATACTTTTGGATTAGATGAGGTGTTTTGATCCCTCTGCCCCTAGCTTCTTTGGACACAACACCTTGAAGA
This sequence comes from Tanacetum coccineum, assembly GCA_026074375.1. NCBI lineage: Eukaryota > Viridiplantae > Streptophyta > Magnoliopsida > Asterales > Asteraceae > Tanacetum > Tanacetum coccineum. The sequence goes on along the minus strand of BQNB010047489.1, from coordinate 21,761 downwards.
TGTTGCAGAGAAACCTATCTATGACAGTTTGTCTAAAGTGTTGGAATGCATGATGATTCCTCGCCTCCTATAACAAGAAATTTCATGCCTCCTTCGCCAACTCAATCCTGACCTTGATGATTCACAAGATTACCTATGGTTCAAAGCTCCACTATAATTTGAATGATGAACATGTATCTAATGGACTTTGTCTCGTTTGTGATAACAGTGACAAGTCCTCAGATCAGGTACCATTTGACTTTGCATCCTGTGTTTTCCAAGTGTCAAGTCCTCAAGCTCCAAGACCTCAATGAAACTTTAGGCGTGATAGTACCCTAGTTTTAGTTGGATTTCAAGACTAGTGTCAGAGACTGCTGACCAACAATCAACTTCCACCAATGATGATTCTAGTTTTTCTTTTAAGGAGAACGTAAAACCTCCTAGGAATTTATGTAATAAGAGTGGAATAAACAGCAGGAGTCTTTGTCAAGAAATTCTTTTGGTTCTAAGACATGTTTCTGTTTGTCGGTAGTAAATTCTTCATTGGATAAAAGATTGTATTTTTGTGTGAGGGGGGGGGGGTGCGGGGAGGGGTCGGGAGGCGGATTCGGGGGGAAGCTGGGGGGAAACAGTTAAAATTGCAAAATTACTATGAGTGGAATAATGTTGAATATTCCTCATTTGTACCAACAAGCCAGCATATGTTCCTGTTGATAGTAGGAATAGACAAAAACATCTGTTCCTGCTGGTAGGTAGAAATTGACCAGCATGTCAGTTCCTTACTGAGTCAGTAGGAATAGATCTAACATTCTGTTCCTGCTGGATAGACCTTTTTAGCTAGATGGCAAAAAATAATACTTGTACTCAGACCTATGACCAGACACAGACCATTATTTTCAAGCACCTTTCGTAGGCCTGGCTATTATAACCACTGAATATGATGAGGGGAAGAATGGGGGAACTACTATTTAGACCTCAGCAGTGGTTCTTTGGAGAATTCAAGGCCAAATATGCGTGGGCGATTCAAGGATACTATGGCTGGATATCATTTGATTCGTAGTTTTAATATACCTAAAATATAATATAATAAATAATATAAATCCCGAGAGAACATTAAAGAAAGTTACCAAGTTACCTTGATAAAATTCACTCTCAATAATATATATTATATAAATATATTAATACGTATGTTTGACGGGTAAGTTATGATACCCGGGTGTTTGTCCCCAAAACGACTTCTCATGCAATGGAAACCTCGGATCTCGTTCGGATTGATTGATTTGATTTAAGAAAATGAGATATTTTTGTTTATTTATGCTACTAAAATTAATAGGCACAATTAACAACTAAATAACAAATTAACTAATTACGAAAAAGTAAATAATGCGTACTATTTAAGAAAAACAAATACATTAGTCTTAAGAATTGTTGAAACTAGATTCCTAACCATAATTAAGCTAAAGAAAATTTTAGGAAAAGAAAAATTTTTTTTAAGGTTTTCGATTTTTTATGAATTTTTAAATTCTATTTTATATATAAATATATTATAAAAATAGAAAGTAAATTGAATAAAAGACTAAGAAAATGTACTTTTAAACTAAAATTAATCCTAAATTACTTAAGAGAAAGATGAGGAAAAACATTTTTTATTACTAATTTTCTATTTTTTTTTTAATTTGATTTTGTAAATGTAATATTAAAAATAAATTCGAAATTAATTTTAAAAATATAAAACTTAAACTAACAATGTATATAAAAAAATATTTTTTATATTTAAAAAGCGAAATAATGCAGAAAATTAATTTTATTAAAGCCTCTAATTATTTAATGAGTAATTATAAAACTATTTAAGTAATTAAACTAAAAAAACCAATTTATTATTTATTAAAAACTATTTTTTATTAAGCTAGAAAATGAAATCTGCCAAAACACATTCGGGTGAAAGCTGACACGAAAACTATAAAAGTTGAGGTATGTGGTGCGGTCCAAACATTTAAAGTTTTTGTTGTGAAAATGCACAAAGTTTGTATATATTGACAGAAATAGTCCCTGGACTTGGGACCTTACTAGACTAACAATTAAAACTAACGAAGGGGACTAAACTATGTAATTAATGTAAGTGGATCTAACTGCGCATTATATACAAGGACTAACTATGTCGGAGATTTTTAACTAACAGAAGAACTTTAAAGATGGACAGAAACGACCCTGAATTCCCTGAACTACTAACACTTCAGTATCCATTTATTTTTTTAAATAAGCTTTGTTTCAACCGAATTAAAAAGCTATAACTCATTGAAACTTCAACTTTAACTTATTGTTAAAAGAAGCGGTATGGTCTTTGATGGTCTGATAAGCTTTCTACTAAGCGTATCAGCTTAACATACTATTTTTACTTAAGTTCATGTTACCTCCAAAAACCGTTTTTATATTTATTTATGGAAAGATTATTTATCTTACCTAATTGAAATGCTTATTACAAATCAACAAATTCCCCACTGCTTATCAAAATATCATTTAACAGATTTCCTAAAGCATTAATTAAGAAACAGACATTATAAAGAATACTGAATTATAAAGTTAAATGTTGAACTTATTAAAGATTTATACTAGTGATTTTACCTTAGTGTTCCTGTCTTGAAACAGGATAACAACGATATAGCTGTGTGAGGGCTTTATGGCCTTATTCACTTAAGCTCTAATCTCGAACCAACAACAACATATCGTATAAACTATATGCTAAACCCTTAGCTCTAAAACCCTTGGAGTCTTCAGGGCTAAAAAATGCCATCCAATGCCGAGAGACTCCAAGCCTTCTATCGTCATAACAAAACCAAAACAAATATTTTGGACAGAATTTAATGGAGAGAACATAATTTATATGAAATAATACCTTTTATCTAAGAATGAAATAAAGTTCTTACAATATCGTCGAAACAAATTACATAACATTTGAAATGAAAATTACATTTGAAAAACAAAAAAAAAACTATGAAAATTAACCTGAAAATTAACCCTAAAAAATTATTATCTTAACTGCTGGATTGAGGGGTATTTATACCCGAAGCTTGAGCTCATCCTCCTCTTCTAGATCCTTCTTTCATCTTATCTCAGCCCTTCATCATTTCTCTCTCCTTGATCTAGCATCTCATTCGTTAGATCAAAGCATGTGTGCACCCGGATCATTGACGTGGACATAGAGTGTGTTAGTTATGTGAGTGTAAACACTCACACACGTCACATCACCCAATCATTTCATCTCATTTTGCCAGGGTGGATTGGGTTGGGGGATTAATTGATAGTGACAGATGGGTTAAGGGTTGTGAGAGGTGGATTAACCCTAAGGTTAATTTAGGTGGGGTGAAAGGTTTATAAACTAGGGTTCATGTGTTCTTGAGTGGGTTCGAGTGTGTGTGTGTGAGTTTAATCCGATTTGGGGAAAATGGAGTGAATAGTAAGTGTAAAAAAAAGTTATAAGTTTAACCGGGTAGGGTAGGGTTAAGGGTCGGGTTAGGTCGGGTTTAATTGGGTTGGGGGTTTGCCTCTTATTGGTTGATTGGGGGTCCACGGGTTTATTTGACCCGGACTTTGACCCGCGACTTTATAACTATAGGGTAATTTCAACTTCGGTCCTTGTGTTTGGCAAGCCCATTTTTTTAGTTAAAAATAACTTTCATAAATTGCAAAATCAGCCCTTGAATTTATAAAACAATGGAGTTGGGCTTTGGTTGACTGTGGAAGGCTGAGGCATGATTTCTCTGGCTTCGGCTTTGATTTCTTTAGCTTCTTGATCACTCGTCCGTTCTCGTGTCCGTTTTTGACTGTTTTCTTGCGATATTTGACATATCCATACCTGCACACATAAAATTCAGATACAAGCACATTTTTGCCATTTTTGGTCTGTTTTGGGTTTAATTGGGCCTTTTTAAGCATAAATTGATATGTATAGTTTAACAACTATCAGACCTCCACACCCGTAGCAACTAGGTTGGTAATATGAAGACATGTCGAAGAATTAAACAATATAGAGGATAAGAAGAAAGAATTAAACGGATTTGAGGGTAAAGGAGAATATTTTTAGATTTTGAAAATTATTCATAAGAAAAGGAATTAAAATAAGAAAGAAAAATATTTTTGGTAACCGAAAGTCAAACGTGCACGGTAGCTCTCTAAAAATACGTACAAGAAAGCGGAGGAGTTGGTAAGCGCGATGCGCTATTTAGAATAACCCTTCTCCTTTTGGGTGATGTTTTTAGGATCAAACCCGCCTTAAACTTTCCTTATAGCACGTAATCTAAAGGTGAGCCGTAACAACGATTAACAAACGGTTATTTTTAATATTAAAATAAAAGAAAATAGAAGTGTAAAATATTTTTGTATTTTTATGGTTTTATTAAAAAAAATTCACAAATGAAAAACGATAACTTCACGAGGAAGGGTCTTCAAAACACTAATCTTCAAAGGAAACACGATAATCGTAACACACCTCCCCGACAACGGCGCCAAAAATTGATCCCGCCCAAACACACTATATATAATATAATATATAAGTATATAAGGATGTAAACAATTATAGTATAGTAAGTATTTTCCGTCGGATTCAAGAAACAAACTTTTAACCAAAGTTGTCTCAAAAACCTCCTGGGTCGTTTGTCCTCGACGAGGTACGAATTGAGAATCGGCTAAGTTCGTGATCGCGCGTTTTGAATGGTTTATAAAGATTTTTGAATTGGTTTCTATAACTACTAATAAAAATGAATAAAACATGTAAAGCACGTAAACATATAAGGCAATTAAAAATTAAACACGGAAAACAATAACGGGTATTTAATAAAAC
>BQNB010047489.1:0-10938 GCA_026074375.1 Tanacetum coccineum | reverse complement strand
ATTCGTTTAAAACTTACTTCGTTGCCATGGAATGTGATTAGTCTAAATTGATAAACTTTATATCACATTTCAAGGGACCAACAGCACCCCCTGATTGATAAGGGGGCCGACAATACTGCTTAGGGTCCGGCCACTATTTCAATGATTTTTACTGTTTTCTTTCTGCTTTTTGACTCTTTTTTGCCTAGACCTATCTTTTTTCCCAGAATTTACAAACATTCCTTAGATTTGTACCTTTTACAATGTCCATTTATCCAAAATCATCTAATCCTCTTAGTATAAAATGTCTCTCATCTCTATTTCTCTAATCATTCTTCATCTACCATCTTCAATGTTATCCTCTCAAAATCCTTCCTTTAAACTATTTAAGAAACCCAAAATCTCCGTAAGGCCTATATGGAGAAAGAAATTGAACACTTGTCATCCACAATACGAGAATGACGTTGAAACACCCTCACCAATTTCAAAGCCTCCATCTCCATGCAATGAACCTCAAAATGAAGACTCTCCAATAGCACACTCAAACCAACTTTCACCTCAACCTCAATCACCTCCACCCATTGATCCTTACATTGCTAGCATCCTACAACCTCAATCTCCACCACCACCTCAAGGTAACAACCAAACTCAACCTCAACCACCTCCATCTCCATGTACAGAGATGCTTGTTGACGAGATCAATCAACTTCAAGAGCTCTCTAATCTTTTGGCAATGCACCTTCAAAACCATACCACAAATCCTTTACCGCTAACACCATCAACACCATCCATGCCTCATACCATCACTTTGAACCAAGTGGAACATCATATTGGCTATTGTCCTTGTTGTTTTTACAACCAAACTTAGTTCATCTCCCTAAGAGAAGATCTAAATTGGATCAAATATCTCTTAACCCGACCATATCCACCACTTCAAGTTCCTCGTAACTACCCGACAACAACAACTTCCGCACCAAATTCATCACCACCAAATCCAACCGTATAACCAACCTCTCTACCCACAAACTAAACATACTCTATGTTTAGTTTTCTCATTTCAATTAAAATCCACTACTATTTGCATGCAAGTCTTATGGCTCTCTAGACCACTTAGAATAATTTTACTTTCATAAATGATGTATTATCATGCTGATTTGATCTTGACTGACTCAACTGAGGTATTAGTATTTGCTCTATTAGAAAACAAAGATCGCATTTTTTTCACTTTGTTCAAATAAAAGTTATACCTATACAGAATTCTTCTGTTTCTCAGTATGATCTCTATCATCATCTCTATTCCCTTTATCAATTCTCCTATCCCACCTAGGTCTATGAATTATTAGTTAGCATATTTTATTAGCCAATGTAGAATTATTTTTTTGTGACAATTAACTATTAGTTAGAATTTTATAGTTGGCACTTGTTTTCTAAATCGTTTTTGTAGCAAGTCATCAATAGATGTTTCTTTGCGCGCTCGATGAGGGGGAGCATGTTAACAGCGTACATTATACCTTAGAATAAATATATTATTTCAACAAGAGCTATTAAGAAAATTTCCTAAGGGAAAATTCACTCTTTATTAAATTTATATATATATCGTATATATAATATAATATTTATAGTATCGTTACGGGAAGTTTGATTTCCGGGTTCGTTTTCCAACTGATTTGAGTATTGAAACCTTCGCTTATATTGATTATTGATTTGAATGGGTTTGAGATTGATTGGGTTTTTCGATAACTACTTAATTAAAAACAAAAAATTTAAAACAACTAAGCTTTAACAATCTACGGAAACAAATTAAACAGGACATAAGAGAGTAAACTAAATTTAACCCTAAAAAAAATGTAAATAAATTTCTAAGCCTAAGATAGGACAAAAGAAAAATTTTAGTAAAAAAGAAAAACATTTTTATTTTATTTTAGGATTACAAAGATATGATTTTCTAAGATTTAAACTAATTACAAATATAAAATAATAAAACTATTAAAAATGAAATCCTAAAAATTTTATGAAAATTAAACTAGATAAATAAAAAGTGCAGAAATCTAATAAAAACAAAAGCCCTAATTTTTCACTTTTTATAAAACTTTAATTAAAATTATTAAAAACTAGAACCTAATTACTAATAAAAACTTAATTAAACTAATTAATACTTAACGAAGGACTAATAGTGCAATTGACCAAACTATAGGAGGGCTATGATGCGAACAACTAAATCCAAATGTTTCAAATCCAACCCCTGAGGTCCTACCCCGACTTTAAACTAAGTCCAATAAGGCCCGGATTAAGTTGAGATTTGAAAAGTGCTTATTATCGAAAACTTAAAAGAGCAAAGTTGTAAAGGAAGCTAGTGGGAACAAAATTAATAAAAGCTACTTGGGATGAAAATCACAAATAAGCTCAATAAGAGCTTATTTTTAAGCTGACCTCAGAAAGGAGGTCTTAAACCTTGGTTTTAGAAAATAAGCTATAAAAAGCTCAAGATTAGCTTAAAGTGAAATCTAAAAGCTGTTCTAAACTCCCTAAGATGTACTTAATCTAATTGAGAAAAGAAATAAAAGCTGGAAACATTTTTAAGCTATAGAAAATGATTTTGAAAATGGCTAACTCAGGAATTAAACTAAAATGCACAAAATCAAATTAAGCTAAAAAGCTTAAAAAGTTGTTCTAGGCTAAGAGCTTATGAGAACTTATGCTACTACTAATGAACCATCCATTTAAGCTATAAAAACAAATTCCTTAAGCTAAAATTATCAATTAAAGAATCTACTTAATTTCCTACTATTTTTGGTGTTTTGAGGTTTTTTAGTGACTTTGACAGCTGAATTAAGCTAGGAAAATAAGCTAGAAAGTAAAATATAAATCTTAATCTATATTAAGCTATAACTAAACCATAAAATACTAAAAGATTAGCTACTAAATCCTAACATTGCTGGCTTAAATTAGGGCTTAAGTATCAGCAGTACTAACTTATGTTAGTACTGCTGGTGCAATTGGCAATACCATAAAGACTAAAAGTGCAGGCTTCCTTAAGGATTACCACTACTCTATACACTCTCCAATGAGTGTGTTAAAACTAGATTTAAGAACAAACAAAAGCACAAAGAGCTTGGATCTAAATGGAGCAATTAAATTTTAAGCTAAAAGCTCCCCTGGTGCAGGAATTCAAATTAAGCCATAACTTTTTATATTTTGAAGAACTATCCCTAAAATCTTTATTCCTACTGATTATAAATGATGAATCCAAGACTAACTAAATGAAGAGAATAAAACTTTTGCTATTAGAGGGAAACTTGCTTATGCTAACACCTTTACCATTTGCAGAAATGAATAAGCTAAGTTTTTTCATGCAACTGGCCAAGCTTGTTACCAGATGATTAATAGCTTATACTAACCTTAATTAACATAATCTAACAGCTTATCAAACTTAAATCTAAGATCTACACTAATTCATTAATATTTTTGATTTTTATGACATTTTAAGACAAAATGAAAGAAAAGAAAACTAAGATTCATAACTTTTAAGCTACAAACAAGTGTAAATTTCTAAATAAATTAGCACAATGAAATACTTAATAAGCACAAATAGCATATAGATAAGAAATAAGCAGATCTAACTAATGAACTAATATGAACTAAATTTAAAGACATGAAAATGTAAGGATAAACTTACTTTCGTTCAGCTAAACAGAAGCTCTAAACTCAATTATCAGCTACAAGCTTAGCTTATTCATTGTGAATAGTAGTTTAGTCCTTGGTGAGCTCATACAGTTTAAGCCCCCCTTCAAAAATGCTTAAAATAGTCCAAGTAATAAGGTATTAAGCTGGTTATTTGATTCAAGTAAGATTAAGGTTGAGTTAAGCTAAATATAGATTAATACTTATGAGAGTGAATAATAGAGGCTTATTAAGGGCTTATTGAGCTTTGCGTATAGAATTCTAATTAACGAAAATTGAGGAGCTTATGAATTTAGAGAGATTTTAAGAGATTAAAAATCCAACTGTATTTCATTAATAAATAACGTTTGCTTACAATATTTAAAAAGGAAATTACGAATTTTAAAGTAAAATTTAGCTAATAAAACTAATCTAAAAACTTCTTTATGTGTGCCATGAAAATTGTTCATTGATATTTCTGACGATGATACTAAAACTTCATCACCAAAACAAAAACCCAAATCACCAAATGCACCCAATGCACCATCCAAAACACCATCAACCAAAGGAACATATTCATTTTCAAACAACTTCAAACTCAACTCATATCCTTTTTACTCAACATCTCCATCAACCAATGCTTACTTAAGCTCACCCAACTCACCTCCTCATAGAGTCTCTCATCCACTACCCACTCAAGATCAATAACCCATGAACATCACTACTACCCTTTCCCCCAAGAACTCTACTTGATTTTGCTTTCAACACTCCATCACCACCACACATGCCACCATAACCTGTTTTTGGTCATCCAATCCCATTTCACCTTCTTGAGGTTCACGGAGCAACTTGCTTGTGTTGTCTCCATAACCGAACCTTGATATTTGGCTTGAGAGACGAACTACACTACATGTTTTCCTACATTGAGCACTTGCTCTCACAACCCTCTGCACCAAATTCACCTCAACCAAATCCTTCCGCACCACCAACCTCTTCGCCCGCTAATTAAGCATATTATATGCTTAAGATTTTCATGCTTTCCATAAAAATCTACCAACCTTTTTCAATGCAAGTCCTGTGGACTTTTAGACTATTTAGGATATTTTTATTTTTATGAATGTTGTATTATCATGCTTTGAGCATGACTTTTATGTTTTAATGAATGCATCTTAAGTTTATGGTATTATTATGTTGTTTGATTTTTATAATTGATTGGTTGTTATATATATATTGTCGTGATGCTTAGTTGACACAAATATATATTGTTATAAGTTATCCAAGAATAGTGCATATTATATTTAGCTTATCCTTTTTTAGCCATGTTTGAATATTTTTCGTTACATTTGCTCGTCGTTAAAAATAAATATTGCACATGTTTTTCTAACTCGTTTTTGTAGCAAGTCACTGTAGCTCGATTCTTTAGTGCCCTCGAACAAAAGGGGATCACACATCAAGGGGGAGCGTTTATCCCGTCGAATTTATTTTTAATTTATGTTGTACGATCGACAAAGCCTTTTTGATTCTACAAAAGGGGGAGAATTGGAATAAAACTCACTAAAAACTTGTTTAAATATAATTTTTACATTTAATGAGTTTAGATTATGTAATTTCTTCAAACAGGGGGGGGGCAAGTGTGTATGTACAAATAATATGTCCAAAAATGTTTATTTATATTTTTTCGACTTCTCTACGTTTTGATAATCACAAAATGTAAAAATGTTCTACGTAAAATTAAACGTAAACAAGTTATTAGTCGTAGATTTCCATTTCGACGTAAATCACTTAAGGTATGTATAAACAAATTTTTAATTTGTTAAATGATCAAAGTTATATAGTTGTGTCAAAAATAAATTAGACAAAATATATTTGTAATTATAAGAAATGTTTTATTTCAAATAAATAATTTGAAATCAGATTTTTCCCCTAAAACAGAAAAATCTACCTTATAAAAACCAAAATCAACTTTAGAAAAACCTTCCCAAATAAGGACAAAATTAAGAGTGGCCTATAAGGGGCCGACCCCCTTATTGATAAGGGGGCCGACCAATGAGCTTGGGGTGCCGGCTGCACCTTTTTGCTCCTAGCTTTGCCTATAAATAGTGGACTGTTTCACGAATTTTTCTCACCTCTTGTACACTTATTCTTTCTGTCTTAAATTAGCTAACATACTTCCTAACCTTCTAAACCGTTGATTATTCAATTAATATAAGCATTTGTTTCCAAGTGATTCAAGCTTACCACTCCAAGTGCAAGAGAAGAATACTCGTAATCGCCAAGATACGAACTATTATAGTTTAGGTTGTGTTTACGTAACGTTGTTACGATTGTGTTGTATATTGTAAATCATTCAGATATCTTGTAATCGTGTGTAGTAGTTAGATCGAGTAGATCGTGTAAGTATTTAGGTGAGTGAATACTTGTGAGAGCGGTTAGTATTTTAGGCCTCAAAATACGAGTGTAACTGGTAGATCGGTTCTAGCTAAGATTAGAACTCGACATTAGGCTTAGTGTCGGTAATTGGTGTAAGCCTTGTGTGTACGGTTTTCTCCGCCTAAAGGGAGCTTGTTGACATAGTGAAGTAAACTCTCGAGTTGGATACTCGAGGAGTGGAGTAGGACGAAGAGGAGCTTCGTCACCGAACTACTATAAATATTCGTGTTGTGGTTTGATCATTCTACCTCTTCTCTCTTGACTCATATTTACCATTGTGTAGATTAGTATCGTTTATTTACTTATCTCGATTGTTCATATTGTGTGCATATTGATATCACCTAAACTCGAATCTACGATTTTATATACAAACGTCAACTAAACTTAAAAAGTGGTAAACTATTCAACCCCTTCCCCCTTCTAATTTCCACAATTGGTATCAGAAGCCACGTTAACCAAGATTTTTAAAATAAATTGTATTTTAAAACTTGAATCGATCTATGGAATCGAAAAATTATTTAGAAGGGCAATCCATGCAAAGACCTTCACTCTTTGAAAGCGATGAATTTAGTTATTGGAAAAATAGGTTTGAGGCCTATGTGAAATCAAAAGATGCATACACAGATTGTAAGAAGAATAGAAAAGACGAAATATTTGTGTGAGATGTATAGACATGAGGTATCGATAACGTATTTCAATCTGGCGAGAAAGAGTGCTTTTAATACAGGTGATCATTGGCTCAAGTGTGAACGCGTGTGGATGTCGTAGTACTCGCTTTGTAATACCCCATAACATGGACACTTTCATTGCAGCTTCACATTGAACAAAACGGTTCTCATAACCCGGTAAGCGCACGACAGAATTTTCAAAATCTAAAACCATTTGACCTCGACCAATCTCAGAACCGGAATAACACACCCCACCCGATGTTTGGCCATACATAGTATTAAACGCTGAATTCCTAAAATCCAAAATAACCGGTGTACCACGACCATCATCATCCCAGACACAATTACCATATTCACCACTTACTATACTCCTACCTAACCCTTGTGTCGGTACCCCATTCGTGGCACACATAGGAGCGAGAAAGTAACCCAAACTGTCCTCAACACTATTATTTAAGTCTCCAAAGTGAAGATGGTTTTCTATGTTCGTACACTCAAATTTAGTATCTAAGGTATCTATTGTGCATTTTCCTTTCATGTTCAAACTACTTATTGCAAAAATAGGGAATGGCAAAAAAATAACTAATATTTTATAAAAATATATATGAAACATCAACAGAGGACACAACAAAAGATACCCAAGAAATACATTCAGCATGAATTGAAAACAGGAAAAAAAACAATACAAAACAACTTTTAATTCAAAGGTCGAACGATTACCAGGGAAAGCAAACGTCGCACGAAACAGAATATTCGAAATGGCACTACATAGACAACAAAAAAACGTGTGAACAAACGACAACAACATGACAAAATTTACAAACCCAAAATGCATAAAGAATTGTTCAAACCTGATTAGGGATATCCAAATCTCCAAAAGCAAAGATACGACAACAAAACTCAATGAAACCCAAATTTATATGAGGTACATGCAACAGGACACATGTCTATCCCAAAATTAAAGAAACGATAATAGTGGATTCTACATGCTTAGCATGCAATTAACCCACATAATATATGAGTGGTAGTGGGTTAGTCAATTAGTTACTTTCCGCCAACGAATAAAAAAAACATATTATGCGTGATTAAAATATTCAAGCTACTGTTGCTCTCGGTTACTGTTCATCTGTGTGGGGGCACTTTTAGCGCTTTTAGTAATAAATATAATTTGATGTATAAAGTTTATTTAAGGGGCGTTTGGTATAGGGGGAATGGCATGAAAGTAAAAAAACTCGTTTGTTTTATAGGGTTTTAAATTGGGACTCACCCCCTCACTTGTGGGGTTCTAGAAAACCCACCTAGGTGCTCTGGGTTTAATGTATTGACCGACAAAAGTCTTTCCCGCCTTCTCAATTTTTCTCGCTATAAACTCCCTATTACTTCTTTTCCCTTATAAAGTTGTCATCTTTTTCATTTGTTGTCCAAGTTCTTTGTCCATAGATCTATATTTTTTTCTCTTTTAATAAACATAAAATTTATAATTTAGGAGTGTTGTGTTATTTAGGAGGAGGCTTATTGTTTCATGGTATTTGCAGGGATTAAGGTTAATGAAAGATGTCATCCATCCAAGAATCATACATCAAATCGAAAATGGTTTGTAATTTACCTTCTCTAATATAATAAAACATTCCAATTTTTACAATGTTCATCACTTTGCTAATTAAACAATGGAAACAATGTAATTTTCATATCTGAGTAAGTTGCTTGCATATGAGATTGTGGTTGATAACTTGGAAAATTCCATTTCAAATATTACTATATGTTTGTTAAGTTTGATGTGCGAACACCACATGCTCGATGGAAAGCCATAATACTGTACAAATGACTTTATTGTATGTTCTGTTACAATATTAGCTTTGGTACATCATAATTATACATAAATAAATGAATAAGGCAATGTTCTCACCTTAGTGAAATGCCATCTGTTGTTAGAGTATAGAAGTTTTGTTTTTGTTTTTATGTTTCATAAAATGTACTCACTGTTGTTGGACTATACAAGTGTTCTTAGATTAAATGTTTATTGTGATCTTTCTATGTCATATATACAAGGTTTGTTTTTTATTGTATCGTTCTAAGGTTACTTGTCTTGATGGATTGTAGAATGTACCGGCAAGTTTTATGGCTCGTACGTCTCATCCTTCACCATCCTATGAGACGTCGGATATGACGCATCTTTCGCCTCCTTATCAGTTTAATCCTATTACGTTTCCTTCGTCATCTAATCAATTCGCTCCTATGACCCATCCATCACCGGCTTATCAACATGCTCATTCAACACCAATTAATGAGAGTGGGCCTGTTGTGCATTCTTCGCCAACTTATCAAGCAGCTCCTGCAACATGAGTTTTTAAATTGGTTGCCATGATAGTTTCACTACAGTTTATGTTTTTCCTCATTATAGATTATGTTTTTAACCTTTGATGCGTATTTTATTTTAAATATTTATTTACCAAGTTTTAAATTTATAAAACTCGATTCACCTGACAAACGCACTAACAGGCAGAGAACCCGATCGTGAGTAGTGTAGAGTTGGTAAATCCAAGGTCGTCCCAAGAGCTAAGTTTTAATTAGTTTTAATTTGAATTGTCACGTATTGAAAATAGTTTAAGATTGATGTGTAAGATAACAGGAAAGTAAACTGGGAGAAAGTAAATTGATAGAAGTAACCAGGGAGAAAGATGTGCTAACCTAGCCAATTCATTACTACCGTCATAACTTGTGTTTTCCTGTGCAATGTTATACCATGGTTTCGTTAGTGGTTTCTAAAGTCGACAAACCTGAATAGGTATATTTAGTATGCCCTATAAATCCTGCGATCCTGAATCCCCCGAAGATCACGAAGGTACGACAACCAGGTCATAGTGATTAATCCTAACTATCCCCAAGAACTAGTCTAATAACCTAAACAAATTATTAACCCTCTATGAAAGAGTTCATGTGCTTTTTAAGTATATTAAGTGATAGAGGCGGTAACAGGATTAGTTCCTACACTAGGGATAGGGTTTAAAACCTATCCTAGTACCACTATTAATCTCACGTTCAATTGGTAATCTAATAACATGACTAACAGGGTCTTAACCACCCGCAATACTACCAAAACCCAGGGTTACACGATAGTAAAAAGGATTTCTAACGAAACCATGATTTAACAGGAAACAAATATTATAATGATAGTAAATTCATAACTAGGCCAACACTTGAAGTGCTTAGCCACTCATGGCAACAACAAAGCAAGAATTAATAAAGGTAATCATAGATTAAAAACTCATAATTCTTACAGATGTGGTTTATGAACGATTAAATACAAAAGTAATATAAGTATGATCTCCCTTGGAATTCTGGTGGAATTCTTCGAGCTTTGGAGGCCTTGGTCACCCCTTGGATCTCTGGTGGAATGGATGATGCTAAAGTTACTGAATGAGACCTCTATTTATAGATTACGAATTTGTTACGGCGTAACCTTGTAGAGTGTTATGTCGTAAAGTCATGACGAGGCTTTCCATGTTGTAGGCATAAAATATGTTACGACGTAACTAATTAGCCATGTTACGCCGTAACGCTGACTAGGATGACTCATCCTACAATAATAATGATGTTACGGCGTAAACATTTCATGTGGTTATGCCGTAATCTTGCTAGGTGACGTGTATTGCCTTGAATATGTTACGGCGTAACACTATCGTAGGTGTTACGCCGTAAACATTCGTAAGAATCCGCGTCTTCTTTATTGTTAGAATAGTTTATAAAAGGATTTCTCTGATTTAACTCAAAGTAATGAATCTACAAAAGACTTATGCTAGAAACATCAAAGCCGAACACCTCATGAAAAGGGGATCAAAAATCACTCTACTCTCAACTAGTCTAAGTGTTAATTTTCGGGGTGATCGCTCAACTGCACAGTCATAACATGTATTCTATCATAAGCTTGGGAAGTACACAAATTTGCACTAGTTAGAATTAGGGTCTAAACAATTATTGAAGGCAACATGGGTGACATGACACAGGTTTTATTGGGTGATATATGGGTTATAATAGGCATGGGACACACATTTAATTGGTGTTAAGATAAAAACACAAAACAAGTTGTTATACATAATCTGAGGTATCCATAACAGGCTACTGTTGATATGTGCTTAATTACACATATCTTTTACCTTTAAAAACGAGCTACAATAACCAAAAACGGACTCAAAATGCCAAA
>BQNB010047488.1:5573-43086 GCA_026074375.1 Tanacetum coccineum | reverse complement strand
TGCTAAAAATCTTAATTTCCATAAAAGGATGGACTTGCTGCAAATTAACCACCAAAACAGAAACCCTCACACAAAATTTTGGGAAATCTGGGAAATGCCAGTAGGCGGCCCCCTTAATTCATAAAGGGCGCCCCCCTTAATTCATAAAGGGCGGCCCTCTTAATTTTAAGGGGACCGACCCCTAATTAAGGGGACCGGCCTAGGCAAACACGGGTAAAACAGTATTTTCACCTCCCTTTAACCACAAACATTTCTTCGATTTGATCCTTTAAATGTTCATTCTTCCCAATTTAAACCTTTCCTCCACTATAAATACATTCTCATCCATCATCATCACAATCATCCTCACCAATGACATCCTCTAACAAACCCACATCTAAACCATCAAAGGTAGCCAAAATGAGTGTGAAACCCATTTGGAGGAAGAAACTAAACTCTTGTAACACATCCAATGGGCTCAATGTAAACTTACACACCAATGCAAAACCACTCACATTCCTCAATCTCAACACCTTCTCAAGAAAAACATCATCCCCAATCAAGCATTACCAAATCCTTACATCAAGAACACTACCACTTCACGTACAAGTTCCACACATCCCGTCCATTTCCCATCTCACCCATCCAAAGCACATGCTAACTCGCACTCAATCTTTATCTCAAAGTGACAACCAAACTCCTTACATTAAGGATACTCCCACATCACAAACAATTGTCTCACATTCCTCCACTTCCCCATCTCACAACCCAATTCAACTCACATGAAACGACACACTCAAGTTTCCCCTCAAAGTGACAACCAAACTCAACACACATCACCTCCATCTCCAAGTAGAGAAAGCCTAGTTGATGACATTAATCAACTACAAGACCTATCAAACCTCTTAGCCATGCATCTCTCTCAACATCAAAACAACATTCCCTCGTCACCTTACTCTCTAAACCTACCACACACTCTCAACATGAACCGAGTTGAAACCTATGTTGGGTATTGCCCTTGTTGCATCTTCAACCAAAAACAATTCCTTGCTTTAAGTGAGGATATCAATTGGATTGAATTCCTCCTCACTCGACCACATCTACCTTTTAGAGTTCAAAGAGATTACCCTTTCACAACCGCCTCCGCTTTAAACTCTCCATCAACAACCAACTAACTTCGTAATATGCGTATAAATAACGTCAAAACCCTTTTTGAGTCGCAAGCAAGGTCAAAAATCCTTTTATGTTATTTAGGATTTTCTTATAGTATGAAAATGCTTCTAAAGCATAATTGTTTTCTATTTTGTATATCTTCTCACGTGTGTTCACCACACAATATTGACCTAAATAGAATAAATGCATCATTTGTGCTTGATGTTTGGCTTGCACTTGTCATAAGTTTTTACACCTTCCTTCTTGCTACATGTAGACTTTTGTATTGTTCTAACTTGTTAGGTAGCCAAAGAACCATAGCTCGGTCCTTGGGTGCCCTCGAACTGAGGGGGAGCACACATCAAGGGGGAGGCAATAATTCCGTCAATCTAACTACAATTCTCGATGATGTCTTTTTGATTCTAAACAAAAAAGGAGAAATGACAGGAAACTCACATAAATACTTGTTTAAAAATAATTTTATTATTTAATGAGATTTAAATTTTGTAATCATCAAAGGAGAGATTGATGACAAAATATAATGCCTAAAAACATTTATTAATATTTTTCACGAAATTTAACGTTTTGATAATACAAAATAGAAAAACGTTCAATGAAAAAATTAAACGAAATAAGTAATTAGTAGTAAATTTTTATTTCGATAATTATAATCGACTCAAAATGTATTAATAAAAATAAATGCATAAATGCATTTGTATGATCAAAAGAAATTTTTATCAACCTCAAACGTTTATAAAAATGTTGTAAACATTTTATATACACATTACAAAACATTTTTCTAACAATTAAAAGAAAAATGTTTTATTCAAAAGAAACATTTTGAACTGCAAATTTTCCGGATCTAAAACGGCTACGAAAAGTTCTAGAAATTCCCCCTACACAAAAGACTAACTGGGGAGCCCTAGTCTAGGGCGGCCCCCTTTAAATAACACTCCGCGCACCCCTTAATTTTAAGGGACCCATCCCACCTATTTAATGGACCGCCCTAGGTAAGACAGCTCCACTAGTTTGACCTCTAAATACCAGGACTTTTGTCCCACTATCTTTCTCACCTTTGCACTCTTATTTTTTTGCCCAAACAGCCCACAAATCTCTTCTAAAATCTTTGATCCATTTAATATAAAGCTTAGTTTCCTAAGTGATTCTAGTTCAATTCCTCAAGTGCAAGAGAAGAATACTTCCCAACATCATGTGAAGAAGTATAACACCTTTGTGTATTGTGCAATCTTATTGCATCCAACATAACTTGGTAAATTTTGTAAATTGTGTAGTTGCTAATCTTAGGCGATGCTTTTGAAAGGTCATATTTATAAAAAATCGAGGTTCATCTTAACCAAGTATGCTAGATTTGTATGTCAGAAGTGTTGAGTGAAAAGTCCTAGAAGTTGTGAAAAGTCGTGAAGTTTGAAGTCGTGAACAAGTTGTTAAAGGTTGTGTTGGTGATAGATTGGTTCCTCTCTTATATTAGAACTCGACATGTGTAGCTTGTGTCGGTAAAAATCGGTGTAAAAGCCAACGGTGTTACGGTTTTCCACCGCCATAAGGGAGCTTGTTGACATAGTGAAGAAAACTCTCGAGTTAGGTGCTCGGGGAGTGGAGTAGGGCGAAGAGGTGCTTCGTTGCCGAACCACTATAAATCATCGCGTTGTGGTTTGATTGTTCTTACCTTAATCTCCTTGTCTTGCATTACTTTCTCATACATTCTTATTATTTTTTAGATATGAATAGGTTTATATTGTGCAAGTATTGAATTCACAATACAGTTTGAATCTAGAATTTTTTTACAAAACACATTTAAAACTGTTTTAAATTAAAAAGCGGTAAACTATCAACAACCCCCCTTCTAGTTTTCACACAAAAAGCTATCAACAAAACCACTGTAATAAGACTTAAAACGTCCCAAGTCACAACAAAGACCAACTGCCAACAAATGCATAACAAAAAACCTTTCCCCTTAAAGGGACAAATACCTATAAAAAAGGAGTCACGACGGACCACAGTACCAACAGTAGCAAAAGAAAGGACGATATCCCCACAATCAGAAGCACCACAACAAAGGGTAAGTCTCAACTAGTCGACGGGTAACTCCGGTGAATGTCATCCAAAGTTTCTGTTCTATATATAATCTTGTGGGAATAAGAAGCTCAGGCTGAGCTTCCGTGTCTAGCTCGCCATAATCAGATACGGATAATAGGGTGAGAAACGAAATGAGAAAAAGAATGACAAAGCAGTAGAGTACAGCAACGCAGGTACTACTGAGTTACTGAGCCTCACCAATTAAGTTCTCAGAAGATAAAGGATCCACAAGTAGACCTTTGGCTTCAGAAATGGATAAACGATGAGACAAATCACATTCTGTAACCTTTTGAACACGATCAATAGGACTAACGATCAAAGATCCAATAAAGAAGTTTCTTCCTCCAAAAAATACATTGTCCAATCCTTCTGGTGGATGGCAATATAAGCTGCTCATACGCATGTTTGTAACCGATGACCTCTGGATCTTCACAGAAGGACCCTCCAAAAAAAGGAGAATCCATGATAATCAAAAATTAAGGCATCTTTCTGCGACTCCAATTGAGAAAGGAAGTTGAATTCCAGGTCATGAAGAGCAAGAACAGCGGAAACGCACCTCTCCTCCACGGAAGGATCATAGGCAACAACCTCAGCAAGACCCCCTTTCTCACTTTCTTTGAGAAATGCCTACTACCAACCGGTCGAGCATGCCTTTATCAATAGCAACCAGTAGCCGCCCCCAAAGCAACAACATCACATTGGAGATTACAGACATCTTATAACAACAAGACTGAATGCCACAGCTAAAGAATCCACCTCTGCCTGCTAATGGTGGTCAGATAAGCGAGGATAAAACTACCTCATATCCAAATGGAACAACCATACCACATAAGACTGGGTCCAACTTCTCTACAACAAACACGTCGCTAAGTCACTTTGACTTGTTCATTCCTGAACATGCCTTCAATCTGTTCCTTAAATAGTTTATAACCGGACACTTGGGTACGAAGTACAGAGCATGCAGTCTCCAACGAAGACACTTGGTCAGTCAAACCACCCTTTTGAGATTCAAGAGAAGAAGCCCTAATACTCAATTCCTCAAAAGATAACTGCAAACTGGATAAGTCTTGGATAAGCTTGTCCATTTTGGGAGGTTAGGGACGCAAGCCATCTCTTTAGCAATGGCCACGAGTTCAACTATCGTTGACCTTACCCACACAATAACACCTTTCTCCTCCTCAAGAACCGAGTTCCGCTCTTTCAAACTATTTAGCTCACTAACCCGAGCGGCTTCCGTAGCCTCAGCAACAGAAACCTAGTTACGGAGACGAATTACTTCTGTAGCCTCAGCTTCCTTCAGAGACAACCGAGCCTTCAAACTTGCAATCTTAGCATCCTTCTCCTTTAACAAATCGGTAATATGTACCTTTGGACATTTCCTCTCAACTTTCTCCTTTCCCTATAATGTATCTCAGAACCGCAACCTGACTTCAGCACTAAGGTACGTCTGGCGTGCCGCCCCAACATTGAACTCAACGAATAATTGATCACAGTCCATACCACGAAGTTGGGAAAAGAACTCGAGAGGGGCAAGCTGATCAATCATACTCCGACACACCTCAGGATCATCAAGAGCATAATCATTAATCACATTCCATTTAGGAACATATATCTGTTGAAGAGTCTCGGAGTCCATCTCTTAAGAAACATAAAAATTATCAGAGGAAATATCTGTACATCAAGGGTGAGAAGGACCAGCAGTATCTGGTCTGGTGGCGGCGCTGGGAGAAGCAGAATCCGCAAAAATACTTGCATGAACTGCTCAGAACCCGCGCCCAAACAGACAAAAGAAGTACCCAACAACTACATTACGCAGCAACAACCCCCTATCCATTACAAAGGTGGCGGAGCAAAGTACCTACAATATAAGTGGGACCTCATCACCTGCACATTTGTACTAAGAATGATGAGAAAAGTATGAGAAAATTACAAACCTCTCAGCAGGGTGTAAGTCTGCAACTTAAGGCCGAAAACACAGAATTCAGTGGCCATAGACGCCCTCAACGCAGCCGAGTATATGGTGCCACAGAAGAAGTGTAAACAAAAGTCACATTAGCCCTGCCCGTGGCAGCACCAATTTCCACGTCCAAAGTACTTATGTTCAAGCAAACACATGAAGCGTGTCAAGGGATTTCCCGCGGTACTCGCACCGTCATAACACCCATAGGTGCCGTGGTCCCTTCTTTTATTTTTTTTTGGGAGGAGATTTAGAACCACAAGCAACCAATGCGGCTTTCCTCTTCGTTCTCTCGTCTCGTTCGAGGGGTTACACCCAGCCACCTACAAAAATAGCTCTCTGCTTTTTAGGCTATCAGTCAACAACATCTTGAACCACTCGTCATCAGCAACCAATATTAACCCTCCTCATCTTGAACAACACGCACTCTCTTTAGTCTGATTACCCACTTCATCACCACCACTGTTTTCCCTCATTCCTCCCAACCATCCCCTGCGACCGCTCCACACTAACGCTCAGAAACCTCATCATTGTCATTTTGGCCTCCCTGCTCATTCCCACCAGCTAGGGGAATAACACGACCCTCAGTGGATTCCAACAATGGCACCTGTCCCTCTTCGATCTTGCCCTTTAGTCCGATCCGCATCATAGTAGGATCCCGCAGTGATGAATAAAGGAAAATAATCCAAAGTACACAACATCGACTCTGCATAAATAAACAACAAAACCATCAGGACATCACGCGACACAACCTCGCAACGACTCCACCAAGACAAATTTACGTCACATTTTTTTAAGCACAATAAAAAACAACCCCACACCCTCTTTCACGCGGTCAAAAGGTAGGATAAACAGAATTGAAGCCTAAAGTGGTAGCCTAAAAAACCTTGAAGAAGTAACCGGCGTGGAAGTGGGTGGAAAGCTTGAAAAAAGCGAAAATGGCAAAAGTAGTAAAAGAGAAGAAAAGGAAACAATGAAAACCAAGGGGTATTTATGCCATTGACATATTTAATTCGAACCCATGTAAGATACGCACACGTGTATCTCACTAAACAGACCAACGGGTGGGATTAAAACTAAAAAAGAAGTGATGACAGAAGGATAACTGCCATCAAGTCATGTCAGTCAGAAAACGAAACGTCGGGGTGAATACACGTCACCCAAACCCTACCTAACTGGCTAAGGAAAAGTCAAGAAGAAACCAACGGTCACGAAAGAAGAAAGAGGTACGACACTAAAAGACCAAAAGTCTAGTAAATGCATATCGCACGCGAGCACAAACGCCGCATAGCATCGCAAAAAACATACAGACTCTTGGGGAACTTGAGAGTATAATAATGGCACAAGCAACAGGAGCCTTTTTGGGCCTGGCCGCGTATATTACAAATTAGGAGGTCGCACTATTGGTCCAACAAAATAGCAATCATAGAAGCAAAAACAATGGACCGGGGGACAACAAACACACAAACACATAGCCTAAATAGACCATAGACTAATGGAATGCACGCCCCTATAAGATCGCTCCCGCCGCGTGACCAATCCAATGGTTTTTAAATTTGGACTGCTATCTAACTAAAAAAAATACAACGCTAAGAAAAGATAAACAACACTTATACTACACACATCACACCTCCCGCACAGATGACATCCGACCCCCCCCGCCGATGCAACAAAATGACGCGGTGATCTACCCCAAAACCCGCTTTCCGCAGAACAACAATAGGATCCAACTCCAACCTCAGAAAGTAATCCGCTGGTCGCGATCACGATAACCACAGACCTTTGCCCGACAAGGGGCCCACTCCGGCCACTACGATAATAGGCGAAGTATTAGGAAAACCTAGTACTAGACTCGCCTATAAAAGGAATCCTCTGACACTCCAAATGGTATGATTTTCTCACTCTTCTCAATACACACACATACCTCTGACACTAAGAATGTTTCTTACTCTCGCCCGCTGGAGTCTAAAACGTTTGGGACCGTCCCCACGGTAAGACTAACGGGTTTTACATTTAATTGTGCATAAAATCAACTCTATCTTTGCTATTACAAGAAAGATCTAAACCATGAAGCTTTAAGTCCAGCCCAACAACAATATAATCCCATTCAATCCCTAATCACACATACTATTGGTACTAACAGTAAACAATAATCGTAGTTAGTTGTCTAATTTAAAGGAAAACAAATTTCCGCAACAACCAGTTAAAAATAAGGAGAAAAACTATGAAAACAGTAAAACGAAAGGCTATGCATGTTTCATACAAAATTTCAAAGGAATTTTCGAATTCCGGCAAACCATATCCGTAAGATTTTTTGGTGAAAGTTTATAGGTCTATTTGGCCATCCTAAATAGTCACATATAAGAATTTTGATACAAAAAAATGGATATTTTTTCTTATTTCTTTTTTTATGTGGTCATCGAAAATATTTACAAGGAAGCCGAGTAGTGGAGTTGATCGGATTCGTTATCGGGTTATTCGTTAGCTCGGCTTAAAAATTTTAGTCAACTCCGATAACCGAACCAAACTTTTCATAACCGAAACTCGAATTCGTCCAAACCGAACGAACTATTAATTCGGTTTTCGGGTTGGATATGGGATTTGACACTCTGAACCGAAACCGAATTCATATAAATTAATATATTATAAAATATATAAAATATATATATATATAAAATATAAATTATAATATATATATAAATATATATATATATAATATATATATAGATATATTATATTTTATAATTTTATATATTTATATGTATAAATACCATTAAAATGTTATCATAATATAAAAAACACTTTTTATGTTAATAATAAATTTTTGTTTACTAAAAATATATGTAATTATTAAAAAAAATTAAAAGTAGTGAAATTTGGGTTATTCGGGTCAACCCGAGAACCGAACCGAATTCAAATTCGGTTTTCGATTCGGTTCGGTTGAATTCGGTTCGGTTGAATTCTAGTTTGGTTCGGTTTTCGATTGACTAAAAAAATTTTAACCGAGCTACCCGAATTAACCCGATAACCTAACCGATCAACACCCACTACTCGGCAACCTGTAAATATTTTTCGATGACCAACAAAAAAAACGAGCGAAATCCATTTTTTTTTATCAAATGCATAGTTAGCCCTATTTAATGTGGTCCGAAATAGACCAATACATTCTCACCAAAAATCTTATCGATGTGTTTGCCGCGTAATGCGAATCCTTTGAAAAATTAGTATTAAAGCAAAGCCTTTCGTTTTACTGTTATCATAGATTTTCACTTATTTTTTTACTGGTAGTTGCGGAAGATAGTTGTTTCCTTTACTTAGGAAACTACAACGATTATTGTTACTCGTTAGTACAAAATGTGAGATTAGGTATTGAATGGGGCTTATATTGCTTGTTGGGCTGGACCATATCAAAGCTCTCATGGTTTATATCTTGTACAAAGGCGAAAGTAGGTAAGAGATTTCCGTGCACAAGATAAAAGTGTAAGACCGTTAGTCTTGACGTGGGGAACGGAACCCAACGGCGTTAGAGGACTCAGCGTGAGAGTAGGAGAAACATGTTGTCAGAGGTAGTGTTGATGAGTATTAGAAGAGGTGAGAAAATCATACGCATTTGATAAGCGTCATATGATTCCTTTTGATAGGCGAGTCAAGTACATGAGGTTAATCCTAATACTTCGCCTATTACGTAGTGCCGGAGTGGGCCCCTTGTGCGGGCAAAGGATCTGTGAGTTATCGTGACTGCGGACGCGGATTACCTTTCGCGGATGTCAGCTGATCCATTGTTGTTCTGCGAAAGCGGTTTGTGGTCGACCCGCGTCCATTTTGTTGCATCCGGGACGTGACACTGAGCTTAGATCCAGTCAATTATGCTTGTTGCCTATTTTGTTGTGGACCACGGCCCTAGATGTAAAATAATACGGCCGCAGGCCCAAAGGCCTTGTTCCTATATAGACGACCATCAAGTCTCCCCAGTCTAGTATGTTTATTGCGTGCGGCGTTGTGCTGCGTGCGGTAAGCATTACTAGACTTTTGGTCTTTTAGTGTCGTACCTCTTTTCTTCATTCGTGACCGTTGGTTTCGTTCTTGACTATTCCTAGGCCAGTTTAGGTAGTTTGGGTGACTTGATATTCACCCCGACGTTTCGTTTGTCTGACTGAC
This sequence comes from Tanacetum coccineum, assembly GCA_026074375.1. Taxonomy (NCBI): domain Eukaryota; kingdom Viridiplantae; phylum Streptophyta; class Magnoliopsida; order Asterales; family Asteraceae; genus Tanacetum; species Tanacetum coccineum. The sequence continues at coordinate 33,743 of BQNB010047488.1, read as the reverse complement.
TGAACTTGATGGCAGATATCCTACTGTCATCACTTCTTATTCATTTTAAATCCCACCCTTGATGGTCTGTTTAGTGAGATACACGGTGTGGCGTAACTTACAGAGGGTCCGGAATTAAATATGCCAAGGTCAATTAAATACCCCTTGGTTTTCATTGTTTCCTTTTCTTCTCTTTTACTACTTTTGCCATTTTCGCTTTTTTCAAGCTTTACACCCACTTCCAACGTTACATCCTCAAGGTTTTTTAGGCTACCAACTTTACTTTCAATTCTTTTATCCACCTTTTTGACCTGACGCCTGAAAGGTGGGTGTTTTTTATTTGCATAACTACATTTGTCTTTTTACTAGTTGTAATCAAAATGCTTTGTTGTTTAATTATGCAGAAGACATGGATCTATTTATCCTTTATTCATCATGCGGATCCAACTAAGATGCGGAACGAGACAGGAAAGGCAGATCGAAGAGGTGACATGTGCCAGTTGTTGGAATCCATTAGGGGACCTGTTTAATCCCGGCTAGCCTGAGTGGGAATGAGCAGGGAGGCAAAATGACAATGATAGTTTCCTGAGCTCATTACCTTAATGAGGAAAAGTGGGTGCTGAGAGTGGGTAATTCAAGACTAAAGAGAGATGATCCGAGTATGTGTTCTAGATGAGGAGGTTAATATTGGTGCGCGGGCATGAAGGGTTCAAGCTGTTGTTTCTGGATAACCTAAAAAGACGAGAAAGAAGAGGAAAGCCGCCAGTGGTGCTAGTGGTTCTAACCTTCCTCCCAAAAAAAATAAAAGAAGACCACGGCACCTCGTGGTGGATGCGGATGCTAGTACCGGGAAAAATCCCTTGCACGCTTCAGTGTTTGCTTGAACAAAGAGCACTTTGGACGTGAAAATGGTGCACTCAGCGGCAAATTGACTTTTGTGTTACTCTCTTCTGTGACCCTTATACCGGAGCGTGAGGGCGATGGGCACACTGATTCTGTTTTCGGGCTTAATTTGCAGACTCGACACCCAGCTGAGAGGTTTGTAATTTTCTCAGACTTTTCTCATCATTCGAAGTCCAAAATGCTGCAGGTGATGAGGTCACTTATATTGTCAGGTCTTCTGCTCCGCCACCTCCTGTAATGACTGTGGTTGTTGCTGCTACTGTTGTTGTTGGTACTTCTTTTGCTCCTGCTCTTAGGGCGGGTACTGATCCAATCATGCCACGTTATATTTTGCGTATTCGAGCTTCTCCCAGCGCCGCAAGACCAGATACCTGCTGTCCATCTTCACCCTATGATGTACAGATATTTCCTCTGATAATTTTAATTTTCGCCGAGAGATGGACTCCGAGACTCTTCAAACAGATATATGTTCTCTAAATGGAATCGTGATTAATGATATACCCTTCTATGAGATCCTGTGGTGTGGTCGAGTATGACTGATCACTTTGCCCTCCCCAGTTTTTTTCCCGAACTTCGTGGTATGGACAGTAACAATTATTTCGTGAGTTTTACAATGTTAGGTGCGCACCCAACGTACCTATAGTGCTGAAGTCAGTTGCGTTCTGAATATAATTATAGGGAAATGAAGAAGTTTGAGAGGAAAAGTCAAAGGCATACCGATTATTTTAAAGGAGAAGGTTTGAGCTAAGAATGTCAAGTATGGAAGGCTCGTGTCTCTGAAGGAAGTAGGCTCACAGAAATAAATTCGTCACCGTAACTAGTTTCTGTGGCTGAGGGCTACAAGCCGCACGGTAGGGAGCAAATAGTTTGAAAGAGCGAACTCGGTTCTTGTGGAGCGAGAACGGTGTTATTGATGAGAAGGTTCACGATAGTTGAGATCCGTTGGCCCAATGCTAAAGTAGACTGAGCTAGCGACCCTAACCACCAAATGAAAAGCAAAATCCAAGACTTATCCAGTTTGCAGTTATCTTTTGAGGAATTGAGTATTAGGGCTTCTTCTCTTGAATCTCAAAAGGGTGGTTTGACTGACCAAGTTCTTTCGTTGGAGACTGCATGCTCTGTACTTCGTGCCCAAGTGTCCGGTTATAAACTATTTAAGGAACAGATTGAGGCAGTTCAGGATGAACAAGTCAAAGTGCTTAGCGACCGTGTAGCAAAGTTGGACTCCGGTCTTATGGGTATGGCTGTTCATTTGGATGAGGAGTTTTATCCTCGCTTTCTGACCACCATAGCCGGCCAGAGGTGGATTATTAGCTGTGGCTTCAGACTGTTGTTATAAATCTTTAATCTCTACCAAATAATTGTTTTGCTTGGGGGCGGCTCACTGTTCTTGCTATTGATAAAGGCATCATAACGGTCTGGTAGTAGGCATTACATCAAGCTCAGAAGAGCTGGAAGGGTCTTGCTGAGGTTTTGTAGCTATGATCCCTTCCGTGGAGGACAGGTTTCGTTTCGCTGTTCGTTGGCTCTTCATGACCTGGAATTCAACTTCCTTTCTCAATTGGAGTCGCAGAAAGATGCCAGTATTTTTGATATCATGGATTCTCTTTATTTGGAGGGTCCTTCTGTTGAAACTCCAGAGGTCATCCGGTTACAACCTGCGTATGAGCAGCTTCTATTGCCCATCCACCAGAAGGAGGACAATGTCATTATTGGAGAAACTTCTTTATCTGAATCTTTGATCGTAGTCCATTATCGTGTTCAAAAGGTTACAGAATGTGCTTTGTCTCATCGTTTATCCATTTCTGAAGCAAAAGGTCTACTTGTGGATCCTTTATCTTCTGAGAACTTAATTGGTGAGGCTAGTACCATTACCATTTTGGCTTTATTATTTTTAGCAAGTTTCTTTTTAAGATCATCATTTTGTTTATGAAAAGATACAATTTCATCCTTTTTAGTTTCGGGATTAAATTGAATAGGAGGAAAATCACCATCGGTAATAACATGCCAAAGATCTAGATCTTTTGACTTCACATAAGTTTCGAATCTATTTTTCCAATAAATAAATCCATTACTTTCAAATAGTGGTGGTCTTTGCATAGATTGCCCTTCTAAATATTTTTCCGATTCCATAGATCGATTCAAGTTTTAAAATACAATTTATTTTAAAAAATCTTGTTTAACGTGGCTCTTGATACCAATTGTGGAAAACTAGAAGGGGGGTTGAATAGTTTACCGCTTTTTAATTTAATGTTTATGTTTGTTTATGAAAACTTAGATTCGACTTTTTGTGAATTCAATACTTGCATAATATGAACAATATAAATATGTAGAAGCAAATAAAAGATAAGAGTTGGAAAGATCAAACCACAACACAAGGATTTATAGTGGTTCGGTTACGAAGCTCCTCTTCGGCCTACTCCACTCCCCGAGCACCTAACTCGAGAGTTTTCTTCACTATGTCAACAAGCTCCTTTATGGCGGAGAAAACCGTACACAACGTTGCTTATATCAATTTCCGACACTAAGCTAGATGTCGAGTTCTAATCTTAGCTAGAACCAATCTATCACAACACAACTTCACGACTTGTTCACGACTTCACAACTTCACGACTACTTCACAACTTCACTACACAACTTAGCTTCACACCTTGATCACAACTACACAACTTCTTCACACCTTCACGACTTCACAACTTCACACCTTCACAACTTCTCCTCACCACACTACTTATGTCACAACTATCTAACACTACTAGAAAGGATCACCAAGATCCAACTATACTTACAACAATCACCAAAACCTAACAACTACACAACTTTACAAGATTTACAAATGATTTACAAGATATGATGTGGATGCAATAGGATTGGAATATACACTTGGGTGTAATACTTCTTCACTTGATGATGGAAGTATTCTTCTCTTGCACTTGAGGAATTAAGCTTGGATCACTTGGAAACAAAGCTTTATGATTAAATGATCAAAGGATTTTAGTGAGATGAGTGGGCTGTTTTAGAACAGAAAGAATGAGTGCAAAAGGTGAGAAAATAGTGGGGAAAAGTCCAGTATTTATAGGACAAACTGGAGGAGCGTCAGTCTATGGGCGGTCCCCTTAAATAGGGGGGCGGTCCCCTTAAAATTAAGGGGGGCGCCCGTGTATTTAAGGGGGCCGCCCTAGGCTAGAGGCTCCCTAGTTTGTCTTTTGTGTAGGGGAATTTTCTGGAACATTTCTAGCCGTTTTAGGTCCGAAAATTTGAATTTCAAAATGTTTATTTTGAATAAAATATTTCTTTTAATTGTAGAAAATATTTTGTAATGTTTATAAAAATGTCTACAACATTTTATAAAATTATAAGGTTGAATAAAAATTTTCTTTGATCATAAAATGCATTAAGCATTTGTTTATTCATACCTTTAAGTGATTAAATTATCAAAATGAAAATTAATTACTAATTACTTGTTTACGTTTAATTTTACATTGAACGTTTTTATATTTTGTGATTATCAAAACGTAAAGATGTGAAAAATTGTAAAAAACATAAAGGGTTTTAGATAACCTTAGAGTGATGTAATATGATAACCAACACAATCTAAACCCTTGTTTAGATTATAAACCCTAGCTTGCAATATCTTGAAACCCTAAACCCTAATCTTCCATTTGTCTTGCTTAACACTTGTAAAGGCTTAACCAAACCTTCAAACCATCTTAGAAGGTCTTAGATATGATGTGTGTATGCTTGTATAAGTAGTAGAAAAATTTGTATGGGTTGGTTGTGGTGCTTGGTTTTGAGCCGTGGCCTTTAAGGGAGACAAAGGGAGAGTTTGTTGGTTTTCTTAAGTGATATAAGGGTGTGTATGTTATCTCTTAGCAATGCATGTAATATATATATGAAAGGTAGTCAAAGAGCTAGAATCAAGACCAAGACTTTCAAAGGTGGTGGTCTTTGGTCGTTGGAAACAAAGAGAGGAAAACAAGGGTGAGTAAAATGAGGATGACTAAGTTAGTCTTTACTAACTCTAGATGTACATTGCTAGCTCATTAACACTTGTGTTATTTGGTTCCCTAGAATGGACATTATCCCATGGAAATGAGGGAATGTGTTGGCTAAATACTTTGAAGATAAATGGAAGTAATACTTGCATTATAATTGAAAGTATATCTTGTAGTTTCTTTTATTAAAGTGTAAGACTTGAATTTAAGTGTCTTGGTTGCTCCCTATATATATATGGGACGTCCATATTTATACATATGGGTAAAGTTTTATAAACTTTGGGTATTGGGTATAAACTTGGGTATTTGTTTGTTTTATTTTTTTTTTTTTTTTTTTTTTTTTTTTTTTTTTTAAAGCGTAGAAATATTTTGGTGGTTCCGAGAATACCTAAACGTATTTTATCGCGAAATGTAATCAATTTACGCAACCAATAAAAATACAATGAACAAAATCAATAATTATCCTCAAAATAATTACTTAACACTTGCTTGATGTAAACATTTAATTGTTTGATGCCCGTTTACATTGAATAACCATTTTTAGCTTACGCGATTTAACTTAATACTTGGAATAAAAAGCAACCGCGTAAAACAATAAAAATAAATAGTGAATTTATTGACGTCGTAAATAACCCTAAAACACGGGGTGTTATAGTCTCCCCGTGTTAAGAGAATTACGTCCCGCAATTCAGTTCGAGTTGTCTTCCGGAATAGTGTTGATGAAGAGGTGTGGGCATTAATTTTTTTATATATGAACAGTAACTCTAATGGCTGAGAACAGTAGCCCCAACGGCTACTTCCTCCCTTTAAATACCAAATTTTTATCCTCCATTTCTCCATACAACACTTAATCTTTCACTTACATTTTCTCTTATCCAATCCTTAAAAATGTTGCACATCATCAGGCTTTGGACGGGGGGGGGGGAAAAATGGCGACGGGGGGGGGGGGGGGGGGGGGGGGGGGGGGGGGGGGGGGGGGGGGGGGAGGGGGGGAGGGGGGGGGGGGGGGGGGGGGGGGGGGGGGTGGGGGGGAATGCGATAGCACTCGGCATTTATCTTTCCTACTTCCCATACGAAGAAGGATTTCAGTATCTGGCCTTTATTCTAGCAATTCTCGTGCCCCTCATCGTTCTTGCAATCGGCGTGGATCTCCTTTGGAAGAAATAGATATTATTGTTAGGGGAGGGTTGTAATAAAACTTGTATTTCCTTTATGTCCTTATGTAATCTTATTTCTAAGATAATAAACGCGTGTTGTGGTAATAAATTTAGTTGTTATTTTTATTTATGTCTTTCGATAATTTCGTTACCACGCTTGGCAACTCGTTTGCATTTCCCTTCTAATATTGCTTTAACTTGAGTGTTTAAGATTAGTGATGTTGGTTTAATATTTATTGTTGCGACCAAGACTCGGCTTCTAGTGGGCTTTATTCGTTCCCTTCGGCTTAACGCGTCCGTTTTAACATTTTTTTAGAGGGGTAAGAATTTACCTAGTTATTATGATTATTAGTTTGGTTCCTTGTGATAAATACACTTTATGAATACACATACAAAACTTGATATAAATAGAGAATTGTTTCTTGACAAGAAGTTTTAAGGTGACTACTCTCAGTATGACATGGTCCTTATGAATTTTAATAGTGATCAGGCTGTATAATTTGAGGGATAACGATGATTGCTCATTTTGTCAAAATAGCGTCATGATTTCATGATATTTGTGGGCGCGGCTTATATAAATAAGTAGAGAATTAAAGTAAACTTGACAAAATACATTGATTTGATAGATAATTTGAAATCATTCATACAATCACAACGGAAACTTAAAAGGAAATACAACGAGAATTTTTAAAGGAATAAAGTCTAAGCACTGATATCGTCCTCCATGTCATTAAGGTCTTGATCGGTTTCTCCTCCTCCTAATGCATGCACCAATCCACGTGCTCCAGTTACTTTAGCCTGGTTTCCATGGTTCTGGTTCTTTAGCTCTGGGCAATCACTCCTGTAGTGCCATGGATTCCCACATTCATAGCAAGTGAGGGTTCTTGAATTCCTAGCGGCAGCAGGATTTCTACAATCCCGGGTCATGTGGCCAATCTTCTTGCAATTTCGGCACTTTACAGTACATGGCCCATTATAGTGAAGCTTGCACCAGTTGCACAATGAAAGAGTTCCAGCATACTCCTTCCTTTCACTAGTCCCAGCGGCGTAAGCTTGAGCCACATTTTGTCTCTTGGGAGATTATTGTTGAGCTTGGCTGTTGTTGTCAAGTTTCCTCTTATTCTTAGCTTGACGTTCAGCAATAGTGCTGATATTTTTTTCTATCAGTTCAGTTGCCATTTCAATTGCATCCTACATTGTTTTCGGCCTTGATGTCATAACACTTCCGTGAAATCATGTCGGGCATACACAATATATTTCTCAATACTTATCTGACATCCTCAGAAAACATCCTGACACACAACAATGCCAGTTCCTGGAAACGTTGATTGTAGCCTAGTACATCAGTACCTTTTACTTTCAAATTCCACAACTCGACCTCGAGTTTCTTAATCTCGCTCCTCGGGCAGTACTTGTCTGTCATCTTCTTTTTCAGGTCAGTCCAAGTCATTGCATATGCAACGTCGTGACCAACAGTCCTAACGTGTGAGTTCCACCACATTAGAGCAACTCCAAGAAGAGTACATGTGGAAAACTTGATTTGGTTTTCACAGTGCAATTGCCTTATGCGAAACACAGTTTCCATCCGTTCAAACCACTGGGTTAATTTGACAACTCCTTCAGTGCCTTTGAAAAATAGGGGTTGGCACTTCATGAAGTCTTGGTAAGTGCACTCTCGAGCAACGCGTTCAGTCCTTCTGACACCCGTTCCCGAATTATGGTTGTCTTCGCCATTCGTGCTTCTGTTAGCATCACGTGTTGCCAAAGCGGCAGCAACGCCTTGGTCAATCATTGCCTGAAGCTGGGCATTAGTGACAGATGTGGTGTTGGTTGTTGTGGCTGGTGTGGTTCTGGTTCTGGGTGCTTTCCTTGGAGGCATTATCTTCAAAATCAGAAGAGTAATAAGATTAGTTTAGTTATCTTAGTTGTGCTCCAAAAAATAAAGTGTTGTGAGATGATGTATGGTAAATATCGAATTTAGCGCCTTCCTGGCATAAAGTGAATGATGGTAAGATATCATATTGATTAGCTCTAAGTTTAGTAGCGTTTAGGACCACGAGCTTATAGTACTTACCTCACCTAAAGTATTGTTCCAATTAATTTATTTATATACAATAACCCTTATATATAATTGTAAGAGTCATGCGAAAGAATGCAAAACTATCTTTGAATATCTATGTAAGCCCTTATAGTTATGTTACGTACTATAATATAAACACGTATATATGATAATGTAAGATCTAATAAGACCAACTAATGCAACAACTAGTGTATGTGTTGTCTCGTGAAAACCCCCCTTTGTATGAAGCATGGTTTGAAAACGGTATAGTCCAGCAAAACTGTTGACATGGTTCTCTTATATCCTTGGCTCTGATTTCCAATATGAAACACCCCTAAATTGGGTCGAGCGGAATATGGGTTTGGGAGCAGTTTACTTCATTAATCATACAACACAAGATATATCAAGAACAACTTTGAAAAGTTGTCGTTTAAAAACCGATACATTGGATTTAGCAAAATGTTTGTTACAAAGCCCGAAGCTTTACTTGTTCATTGTTAAAATTATCAAAGATTCCAGTTCATAATAAATGTACCTCCAAAAATTGCATGCAACCAAATCTTTAATGCAATATGATTCCAAAATACCGACCACAATGTATCCCTTGTCTTGTACCTACTTTGATCCCTGTGAGAAATACATGTTTAAAACGTCAACAATAATGTTGGTGAATTCATAGGTTTGTAAATTGTATGGGTGTAGGACCGCAATTGTTTAGAGTGTGTATTGCATGGTATACAATATCCAAAACAGTAAGTATTGCATGGTATACAATATCTAAAACAGTAAGTATTGCATGGTGTACAATATCCAAAACAGTAAGTATTGCATGGTATACAATATCCAAAATAGTAAGTATTGCATGGTATGCAATATCCAAAACAGTAAGTATTTCAAAGTTACTTGCGTCCTATTGAAAAATAAAGCATGTTCTCACCCCAAAAGCTTGTAAAACAAAATCATGTAAAACGTGGGGCTATGAACTCACCTCGAGTTAATGATAATCCGAATATAACAGAAAATGTGTCACGGTAAGGACCAAATGCTACCTAATTAAATATAGGCCGTATAAGTACTAAGCACATTGATTAACTAATATTGTATATAATTTATTATAGCTACATCTCCATCTAATTATGTTTTTGAAATATATTTAAATCGCATTTGTTAAACAAGTACCAGTGTCGTATCGTATAATCAGAATAAATATTTTATTGTCTTGTAAAATAATATTTATAAAGTTTAAGACATGTATAAATATTATATAAATGATTCTAAAATGTTTCGCAAAAATTTATTTTAAAAACGAACCAATACTATTCATGTCAGGAAAAGTGTCTAGTTTACAAAACTTTATCCCGAAATTATGAAAAATCGGCAGGTTATAGTAAATGTCGTTTCGGAGAACAACTTTTCTAACTTTACACTTCGGCTCAATCGGACCCGAAGGTCCTCAAAACGCAGTTTCAGTAGCTGCTGAAGCATTTACGGGTTTTCAGCTTTTATAAATAATGTTCGATAACTTTGAAACGTAGTATCTACTCGTTTTAGCTCCTGTTTTTAGTGATTCTTTCCGAGGCCGTTATTGTAATTAAAAGTACTATTTAGTTATGATGTTTCAAAAACTAAAATGTTCCTGATGAACAGTATTTTTATAAAATAATTTTTTATAAAAGTAACTTAATTTCGTAAACATGTAATGTCCGTATTCATTCGTTATAAATCGTTTTTCGAGTTTTTTACCTATTTTAGAATCGTCATGTGACGTTGTATTTTTAAAAATAATAAATATGTATACCTCAAAAAATCGAATTCAAACCAGAACCCTAATTGAAATTCTTGATAAAAATATGTTAAAACTTGTTTTCGTAACTTTCTAGCTTAACCACTTTGTTACAAGTCCATTACAACACTCATTTTCACATGTCTTCCATCCTTACGGTCCCTAGTCCATCATTTGTCCATATATTATCCAAGAATCACAAGAATCATAAGTTTACATACTCATTTGTTCATTAACTTTCTTAAGTAAACTTTTTAGGTAACTTGTTTATATATACTTTTTATACATAAACCTCACATGTTTTACATACTTATAATTCATTATAATATGATGGATTACCAACTCATAACATATTTAAAGTGTACACAAAATTTAATCATAAGTAAAAATAAATTTTACATGTTCCAAAAGTCTCCTAGATGTTGATTAACTATATTAGGAACTCAATATGCATAAAATGTAATGTAAGAACATAAAGGGTTTTAGATATACCTTAGAGTGATGTAATTTGATAACAACAAAGTCTAAAACCTAGCATTGCAAATATCTTGAAACCCTAAACCTTAATCTTTCATTTGTCTTGCTTAACACTTGTAAAGGCTTAACCAAACCTTCAAACCATCTTAGAAGGTCTTAGATATGTTATGTGTATGCTTGTATAAGTTGTAGAAAAATTTTTTATGGGTTCGGTTGTGGTGCTTGGTTTTGAGCCGTGGCCTTTAAGGGAGACAAAGGGAGAGTTTGTTGGTTTTCTTAAGTGATATAAGGGTGTGTATGTTATCTCTTAGAAATGCATGTAATATATATATGAAAGGTAGTCAAAGAGCTAGAATCAAGACCAAGACTTTCAAAGGTGGTGGTCTTTGGTCATTGGAAACAAAGAGAGGAAAACAAGGGTGAGTAAAATGAGGATGACTAAGTTAGTCTTTACTAACTCTAGATGTACATTGCTAGCTCATTAACACTTGTGTTATTTGGTTCCCTAGAATGGACATTATCCATAGTAATGAGGGGAATGTGTGGCTATTCTTTGAAGTAAAATGTGGAAGTAATACTTGCATTATAATTGAAAGTATAACTTGTAGTTTCTTTTATTAAAGTGTAAGACTTGAATTTAAGTGTCTTGGTTGCTCCCTATATATATATGGGACGTCCATATTTATACATATGGGACATCCATATTTATACATATGGGTAAAGTTTTATAAACTTTGGGTATTGGGTATAAACTTGGGTATTTGTTGAAGCGTAGAAATGTTTTGGTGGTTCCGGGAATACCTAAACGTATTTTATCGCGAAATGTAATCAATTTACGCAACCAATAAAAATACAATGAACAAAATCAATAATTATCCTCAAAATAATTACTTAACACTTGCTTGATGTAAACATTTAATTGTTTGATGCCCGTTTACATTGAATGACCATTTTTAGCTTACGCGATTTAACTTAATACTTGGAATAAAAAGCAACCGCGTAAAACACTAAAAATAAATAGTAAATTTATTGACGTCGTAAATGACCCTAAAACACGAGGTGTTATACATCCCCGGTCCACCGGTCAACGGCGGCTGTCAATGGTGGTCAATGGCGGTCAACAGCGGCAGCCAACGACGGTCAACGGTGGCGAACCACCGTTGACCACCGCCGGACCACCGCTGGACACTTGCCGGACCGCCAGTCAACCACCGCCGGACCGTCGGTCAACAACTGCCAGACCACTGGTCAACCACCGCCGGACCACCGGTCAACGGTGGTCAACGGCGGTCATGGTCCGGGTCAGGTCAGGTTTTGGGTCGGGTCATAGGCCGGTTCGGGTCGGGTCATGGGCCGGGTCGGGTTGCCATGTGGACCAATGAGATGGTGCCATGTGGGATGAGGTAATAAACCTCACCCTAACTCGAACCCCTGACCTCTCAAAAGTGATTTTAGCAAGTCAGTACGTGCCAACTGAGCCAAGCATACCTTCATTTATTTTATATGAAGTTTAATATAAAACCCATTTTTATTTAGGACCAGGCCAATTATTAATAAAGGTTCAAACAAGGATGAAAAAGGTTCAAAATAAAAAGGTTCAAGATAGAAAAGCCGGTACCGTTGGACTCGTAATTTCGTGCTCTTTCCAATGGTGTGATCGTGGAATATTAACGACTTCGTTTGAACCTCGATAATCATAAAAACGTCATCGAAACTCAGCCGAAAATTACCGTTTTTGCTTCGTTTTCAACCCTTTGTACCTGTAAGACATGAAAACACAATACAAACATATTTGCAAGATAATTATCCATATTTTAGTGTTTTAGTCTGTTTATTAGCGTTTTCCGGGGTACAAATGATGCGTGTTTTAGCGCACATCAAATTCCCCACACTAAGCCATTGCTGGTCCCACACGCAATGTAAATAAAACACGCCCGAAAATAAATAATTGAATCCCCTTTTAACTTATTACCCCTCACAATCAAACAAGAACATAAAAGGTCTATTAAGAAGGTTCAAAAATCACTTATTTCTAAAGTGCCCCCGTTTTAACCACTTATTCTTTAAAAGATAAAAACTAAGATAAAAATTAAATAAAATTATTTAAAAGGCTTTAAGAACGGGAGTTCGTCATCTTTGATTTTCACAATCCCCAAACTAAGCTTAAAACGAAATCACATTTAAATATAAGATTAGATGCTAACACTACTCATAAATGCTAATTGTGTAAACGCAGCTACTTTTCGCTCCCTTATTCCTAAATCCCTTTGATTTTTATTATTGGTGACAAATAACTTATGGCCTTATTTTTATAAAACCCGGTTTAAACCATAATTAGTTTGAAATCCTTTCCTAAAGAGACGATATGGTAAGAATAAGGTCTACATTAAGGTTCTAATTTCGTATGATTTAGGGGTTATCCTTTTTATTTCATCCGAAACAACTCAACTACGAGTCCAGAGACGGAGGCTTTATTTAGATAACCCTGGAGTCGAAATTTGGCTTTATTATTATTATTATTATAGCAATATTATTAAACCTTGGTCCTTTAAACAACTGCCACATCGGTATGCGAGCGAACGGTGGTCCAGGAGTTTATTTGACCAGGTGGAATCCTCGTCTTTTGAAGGCTGCAACATCAGTTGTGAGCCGGCAAGATGCAACAAACTTTTATCAGTCTCGGATTATTACTATGTGCCTTATTTAGAAGACTGCCACATCGGTTGTGAGCCGGCAAGAGGCAGTAAACTTTTATTAGCCCACAGTTTTTATTATTATTATTATTACCTCCACCCTTTAAACGACTACCACATCGGTTGTGAGCCGGCAAGAGGTAGTGGTCTTATTTCGGCTTCGGTTTATTACATAATTATTATTATAGCCAAATTTCAAGTCTTGTGGTCTTTTAACAACTGCCACATCGGTATGCGAGCCGACCATGGTCCAGGAGGTCTTTTCCCCCTCAAAAAAATGAAAAACATCGATGTGTACCTTACTGTTCACCTGAAGGAACCTCTACAAAGTGATTTCTATAACAGAATCGCAAAAACCAAAGTAACTTTATTTATTTAACAATTATATAACGTTTATTAAGCTGGTGGGAGCAGAAAGCCACAATTAACCTCTATGAGCTCTAAAGAGATCCAACTACTCCACGCTTAACATCTAACTTATATTCAAATCTATCACTTTTCGTTCTTCGCAAAATTTTAAAGTTAAGCAAACGCTAAGTCTTGAAAGCTAAGGGGAAAGCTAGAGTTTAAAACTCGGTCAAGTCAAAAGCTACCTAGTTCTACGGGCCTACTTATTACTTTATTTTTTATTATTTTCATCATTTTTCATTTAATTTTTTTATATATCTTAACTAAAACAATAAATTTTAAAATTTTGGTCCAAAACGGGTTGCGTGGGAACCACAAATTGGCAAGGTATGATCAACATTCGATAGAAATCCCCCTTACACTTAGAATGGAACATTGGCCTTAATATTTAAAAATTTCAGGTTTTACCCCCACACTTACGAACGAAAAAGACAAATGCAAAAAGTTTTAAGTGTGAAAGGGGAAACACAATATATATACATGATCAGGATTGAGGATTCCAAAATAAGCAGAAGATCGAAGACCGGGCGATTGGAGGATTGAAAACAAGCACGGGTCTTCATGATCTTAAGGAATCCTGCAAAAACGGAACCACATACCATAGAAAGAAGCACGCCCCCACACTTGGGCTATAAAATCACACACTTATTTATTAAGAAAATAGAAAGAAAAAAAGACACGGGTTGCCTCCCGAGAAGCGCTTGTTTTTATGCGAGTTTCTAGCTTGACTCTCCCTATATCATCGATATATTAGGGACGAAACATGTGGAAGAGCAAATCTCAATCGGACTTTCATTCAAGATGTTTAGATAAACATTGAAGCACATGAAAGTTCCACTCCGATGAGATACCACCAGCTCAATACTCAAAATGGGAATGTCGGGGTCAAAAATGGTGTCTTCACTCCCGAGGGAGAGAAGAAAAAGGAGATTCCACCAGATAGGTGAAATAAGGAAGAAAAATTCAGATAACATAAGTGAAGGAAAGATAATGGCGATCCTCAAAGGGTAATTTCACATATGTTGGAGAAAAAATTATCTCCCAAATCCCGGGGTCGAAAACTTTGTCCTCGGTCATCAAATCATCAATTGGAGCATCGTACAAAATCTTCTTCCATTCATTCTCTTTAGATTCCAAATCAAATAAATCATCATTCTCTTCGAGAGGCGGTTCATCGGTGAACCCCTCGAGAATAGAAACAACACTTATCATTGGTGTAGATGAATCACGATGAAGTAAAAGCTCAACGTCGTCACTAGGAGTGATACACTCATCCTCATTAGAATCGAAAAGAGGTGTGACTAGGAAAGCCGACTCATCAAGGTGGGAATCATAAGAATCCTTGCACTCGATTTCTCGAAACTCTCATCAAAAAGAGGATTTACGTCACTAGAGATGTATTCATCATCGAATTCGAAAAGAGGGTTCGAGTAAATTTTAAAATTGTCTTCCAGAACGTCCTCATCGGATAGTGACTCGTCATGACTAGAGGTAAAATCTTCATTTGAATTGAAAAGATGGTTAGAGAAAGTCCCAGATTTTTCCTTATAAACGTTAATGGGAGAGAAATCATCACACGAAGGTAAAATGCATCTCGTTCACTCTGGGTGCTTTCCTCGGGACTCACTTGGGACTTGAGAAAACAAAGTCCTCAACACTAGACTTTATTACTTCGTCCGATTCCTTTTTAGGAATAGTGCTCAGTTCCTCATTCCCCATGATGAGAGAGTCCTCGGGCTCCAAAGTCGGTAAAATGGGTGTGATTGCAATAGACGGAGGAAGTTTAGAAATAATATATCTCAAAGGAATAGAACTCTCCTCGTCATCGTCATCATAAAAATAATTGAAAAAGTCGGAAGGCTCAGGTAGTATAGGTACTAGTTTAGCCGCTCCTGCTCTAGTTGCTGAAGCTCTTTCTTTTTATTAATCTCAATACGCATTCCATTGAATTTACCTTTAGCTCATCAATCATTTTTCACATTCCCTTTTTAAAACGAATATCATTTTCTCATTACGATAATCTTAATCCCTAAGTCATTACTTAAACTTATCATTTATCTAAATAATCTGCTTATGTCCTCCATTTCTTAGAGACTCATTTCTTGAAGAGTTGATTGATCGATGCTAGCCGCCTGCTTTTGTTGAAGAAACTTTTCACAAAATGATTGTATCATTAGAAAAAGTTCATTCTGTAAATCATCTATTTTATCCCATCCATTGTGTACATCACTTATCCTTTGTTAATTAAGGTCTTCTTGATGGTTTATGGAATACTGCAGGGGTTGGTCAAAACCAGAATAGTTAGGCTCAAAATAGTTTTGATTCATCGGTTGACATTGAAAACTTTCATGAGGACCCCCACAGTTTTCACAGCAAAGATATTGTTGTGGAAAACTCGGTGAATTTTGTGGATAATAATTATCACTAAAGTTTTGATTGTAGCTCGGTTCTTGCTCATAGACAAGCGGGAACCGTGGTGGACAATCATAACCATAGTGAGAATTGTTCCCACATAACTCGCACGAGTATGTCTCGAACTGGGGCTGTGGAGGTGGGTAAGAAAAATCGGGTGTTTCATTATAAGAATAAGGATTTGGGTCATAGACAAACTCATTTTCGGATCCTACACTGCTACAGCCCGGACAGTTTCCACCATTAAACGGACCTCCACACCACGAGCAACCAAAATGGTTATACGAAGACATGTCGAAGAATTAAACGGATAAGAGGGAAAAGAAGATAAGAATTAAACGTAATAAGAGGATAAAGAAGAATATTTATAGGTTTTTTTAAAGATAATAATAATAAAAATAAAAATAAAAATATTTTTGGTATTTTTAATATTTATATAAAAGAAAAATAAAAATAAAAATAAAAAGTATTTTTTTTGGTTTTTATAAAGAAAATATGTAAATATATATTACTATATAATAGAATTGAAAGATATTTTTGGAAATTTTTTTATATATAATATATACTATATATTTATATATATATAGACTATATATATATTCTTATATATATTATATATTCGAAATAAACTTTATGAAGAAAAAGTTCCTTCAAGGCACTAACTTCAAACACCACGTGTAGATCGTACAACTCTCCCCGGCAGCGGAGCCAAAGAATGATTTCGATATAAATTGATTTGTATAATATTTATAATACCCAGATTGTAATAGTATGAGAGTATCCCGTTTGATATAAAAATTGGTTGAGGACAAACAATAATTTATCTCCCGGATGTCGTATCCCGACGAGAGATGAATTTAAAATCCACGAAGGTAGCTTGTTTGATGCTTGAATATCAAATATTTTTGTTTTTGGTTTTAAACTAAAAAATTAATAAAAATAAACTATTAAAACTAGATAGCAAATGAAGCAATTAAAAGTAGAACGATATATTATAAAAGATATGTTGTTAGTGTATTGATTAGATCTTAAGTGTGAATTAAAACATACTACTACGTCTTATTGTGAACCAATATCTTTCTAACAAATTATCTTCTCACAATGTTGGCTTATATTGAAAACAACTTTTATTAAGATATCGATTACTAAATTAATGCCTAGTTATTCTTACGGCTTTTGCCCGGTCGAATAACCAAAACACTAATCTAAGTAATATATAAAAATCACTAATCAATATTTTCCCCTTTTTATTAATCACACTTAATTCTCTAAACAATTTAACACTTAACAAGCATATATAAAAATCTACTCACTACACATAAAGCTAACACTAATCAACAAAGCAAACATTTTTAAACTAAATATTAAGCTACAACTATTAATAAGAGAGAAGGAAAAGAAAGAATAACCCGATTGAAGAAAATGGAGACGAATTTAAACCACCCAATCTTATAAACTTAATTAAACACTAAAGATTAAAACTTTATTAGTTTATATAACTACTTAGTTAATAAAGTTTCAAACTTTATATACTAATTAGCCTTAAAAACTAAAAAGCTTTAAACTTTAATAAAACAATAAGTTTATAAGACCCATAAGCTCCTTGCCTAAGTGTATCGATTTCATCAACATTAAAACAACCAAAGTTATGATAAACAAGATATATTAATAAGCTACTAATTATTCTAAAGACAATAGGCTAATAAAATTAAAACTTTAGATCTAAATCCACCAAAACTAAGATGTTCAATCAAGTGAACTCGGATCGGGTATAATTAAGAATTTAGATTCAAATAAAATAAGCTAGAATTAAAAAAGCAACAAACTTTATGCTAGAGAATAAGCTAAAAAGACGAGATCTATTATTTTTAGATCTAATCCACCCGAAACTAAGATATTCAATCAAGTGAACAAGAGACGGGTATATTTAAGGATTAGATCTAAAAACAATAAGCTAGAAAAATAAGCAATCGAAAATAAGCTTACTTGAAAAGCTTTAAACAAACATGAATATAAAAAAAGCTTAGATGAAATAAGCTATTAAACCACACACCCCACCATGTCCCCAAAAAAAAAAATTATAAGAGAAAATTTTTTTAAATTTAAAAATAAAATAATGTAATACAATGTATATATAACATACAATAATTTTTTAAATTTAGTTAAAAAAAAATTTTTTTTTTTAAAAAAAAATAAAAACCCCCCCCCCCCCCCCCCCCCAAAAAATTTAAAAAGGAGTTATTCGATATAAACTTAGCAGATCGGATCCAAAAAATAAAGCTATAGCTTGAGCTTATTTAGAAATAAGGAAATCGAAAAAGGGAGTAGAAGAATAAGCATAAGAAATAATAAGCATTTAATAAAAAACCAACCTTAATAAAAAGCATCTTCATAAAAATAAGCCAATACAATAAGTTGAGAATAAGCTAAAAAGCTTTACAATAATAAGCTAAAATAAGATACCCATCTATTCTTCTCCTACTCTACAACTATGCTACTCTTTGAAAAAATAAACTAAAAAACTAACTACTCAAATGAAATCAGCTGCAGTCATTATATATCCCAAAGTGTGGAAGGGCATTTTCGTCCATTCAAGTGGTTATCCAATCATATAACTAGATTTGGGGGGCATTTTCATCATTTCGTCATCTACCAACCGCCTCATTATTGCCACATGATTACCTCGGACTGACACATGCAGAATGACACGTGTCATGCTCTGATTGGATGCTCTGCCATCTCGTACCTGCCACCTCGGATGAACAGTACCTCATACCTGCCACCTGACACCTAATCATTAGAATGCCACGTGTCACCACCTGAGTGGTGCCACGTGGCGTAGGCACTATTCCGTCACCGTCACCGTTGACCACTGCCAGACTACCGCTAGACACCCGTCGGACCACCGCCGGCCAACCACCGTTGGACCGCCGGTCAATGGTGGTCAATGGTGGTCATGGTCCGGGTCAGTCGTGTTTTGGGCTGGGTCAGGTCGGGTTTTGGGCTGGGTCAGGTCGGGTTTTGGGCCGGGTCATAGGCCGGTTCGGGTTGAGTCATGGGTCGGTTCGGGTCGGGTCATGGGCCGGGTCAGGTTACCATGTGGACCAATGAGATGGTGCCACGTAGGATGAGGTAATAAACCTCACCCCAACTCGAACCCCTGACCTCTCAAAAGTGATTTTAGCAAGTCAGCACATGCCAACTGAGCCAAGCATACCTTCATTTATTTTATATGAAATTTAATATAAAACCCCTTTTTATTTAGGACCAGGCCAATTATTACTAAAGGTTCAAACAGGGATGAAAAATGTTCAAAATAAAAAGGTTAAAGATAGAAAAGCCGGTACCGTTGGACTCGTAATTTCTTGCTCTTTCTAATGGTGTGATCGTGGAATATTAACGACTTCGTTTGAACCTCGATAATCATAAAAACATCGTCGAAAGTCACCCGAAAATTACCGTTTTTACTTCATTTTTAACCCTTTGTACCTGTAAGACACGATAACACAATACAAACATATTTTCAAGATAATTATCCATATTTTAGTGTTTTAGTCCGTTTATTAGGATTTCTCGGGGTACAAATGATGTGTGTTTTAGCGCACATCAGTTTCCTCAACATGAACATTTGAAGGAGTTTATGGTTCTGATGTAGGGTGGATATTCGTTGTAGGTAGTGTGTCTTGTTGAGTAGAATTGTCGGTGGGAGAAGAAGACTTGTTGACACGTGAAGTACCCGCATTGAAAAATTCATCATACAAAGGACCGAAAAGAAGATCCAACTCTTGTTGTGATGGAGTTGTTGTATCTGCTGAAGGAGAAACATGTTGTAGTTGGGGGACGGGGTCAGAGTTGACATAATCTGACGCCTTTTGTCGTTGAGGAACGAGGCCTGAAGTGTCATTAGCAACAGACGTCTCAGACATCTCTTTGATCTCATCAAATTTGAGATGTATGGATTCAACTATTAATCTTGTTCTCTTGTTGTAAACACGATATCCTTTTGACTGAGTGGAGTATCCCACCAAAATGCACGGATCCCCTTTTTCTTTCATCTTATCCAAATTTTCACCATCTCTGGTTAGGTAACAAGTGCAACAAAAAATGTGAAGGTGTTTAATTGAAGGTTTCCTGTCATTGATGATGTGATATGCCATTTTCTCATGTGTCAGAATGATGATAGATCTGTTTTGAGTATAGCATGCGGTTGCAATTGCTTCAGCCCAAAAGAACACAGGAAGTTTAGAAGCTGAGAGCATCGTTCGAGCAGCCTCAACAAGAGTACGGTTTCGTCTTTTGACAACGCCGTTCTGTTCAGGTGTTCGAGGAGTAGAAGTTTGATGCTCAATTCCTTCTTCTTTAAAGAATGCATTAAGTGTCTTGTTTAAGAACTCAGTGCCTCTGTCAGTTCGAACAGAAATTACTGGGGCTTGAAGATTTCTTTGGATCATCGTGAGAAAATCTTTTAAAACTTCTGGTGTTTCATCCTTGGAACGTAGAAAGAGAGTCCAAGTATATCTTGAGTAGTCGTCTACAATTACCAGAATATATTTCTTCCCATTTATGCTAGCAACCCGCATTGGACCACATAAGTCCATATGAAGCAAATTTAACCGTCCTTTTGAACTTGGAACAGTCTTTGTCTTGAATGAACTCCTTTTTGCTTTACTCACTTCACAAGAGGAACATAGTTGATTCTTGACGTATTTCAACTTTGGTAAACCAATCACAACATCTTTCTTTGAAAGCAAGTTGATGTAATCGTAGTTAAGATGTGAAAGTCTTCGATGCCATAACCATGCTTGAGTTGGTGAGGCTTTAGCCATGAGACAGATTGGAGTTGACGAAGTTGTTTCTTGAAGAGAAATTGTATAGAGATTAGATCTACGATTATCGGTGAGTAAATCGTTTCCTTGAATATCTCTAACGAAACAGGTAGATTTCTGAAAAGCAACCTACAAATCCGCATCACAAAATTGACCAACGGAGAAGAGATTGTGATTGAGGCCTTCGACGTAATAAACCTTGTTGATCGTGATATTTCCTTGAACCAAATATCCATAACCAAGAATTGGAGCAAATTGATCATTGCCAAAATGAACAATACCCAGATATTTTTTAACAAAATTGCACAGAATCGATATATTGCCCGTCATGTGCTTTGTGCATCCTGAGTCAACAATGAATAGGATGAGTTTTACAATCTATAAGAGAATTAGAGGATTATGGAATAAAATTGGATCCTAAACTGTTTGTGAGTTTCAAGACATTAGTTATCCTAGATGCATTATCTATGGCAAAACTAACTCTCTTTTTCATAGTTTCATTCCTAACTTTAGGCACCCAATTCATTTTTGTCTTAGGAACCCATTTATATCCTGATGGGCATTGTTGTTCTATCACCTTTCTAAGCCTTACTAGTTTGCATCATACAGCATCTATAGTAACTCTTGGAGTTCTGGACAGTGGTTTCTGATGAACTATTTTTCTTACGGCGTGTTGCAACAGATTTGTTCTCTTGACTTTTAGGTTTTCTAAAAAGATTTTTTCTTAAATACTAATAGGCACTACCTTAGCGCTTCTTAGTTATTTAGCATTCATGTCATACAAATATTAAGAATTTATAAACACAAGCATCATGATTCGAATTAAACACACATTTTCCACAAGTAACACAAATAGCATTGACATTCGAAGTTCTAGATTTTAAATTGTCATTACACGCAGTTACAGACTTTGATTGATTAGAAATACTAGAAATCCTATGCTGGCCTTCTACTTCAGTTTTCTTAAACTTCACTTGACTAGTGTTTGGCACAACCTTATCTTTCATTTGAGTGCTCCTAAGCTGTGGTCTGCTAACATTAGTTCTGTGATTTACTTCTGTAGATGTAGATACGTGAGGGTTAGTATTCTTAGAAGTCTGAGGCAACTGTGGTGCTCTAGTTTGTGTAGTCCTAGTGTCAATTCAATACATGCCTGGTTTAATCACATTTGTGTTTCTTACAACTTGCCTTGCTGTTTGAGGCAAATTCTGTGTAGTGAATGGTTTTGATAAACCCTCTGACTCATTAGTTTTTGGAACCGACTTTTTCTTTGAAAAATTTTTCCTCTCAAGAGAGTCTGAAAAAGGAGCCGGTTTTCCTAAAACTGATGATTTTGGAATCCTTTGAGCATTAGGTTGTCGAACAACAAATGGTTTATCAAACTTAGTTTCCACATATTTTCCTTTGCATTTCTCAATGAGTTTTTAACTCACATATGGCAATGTTCTTGTCTTGCAATTAGGCTTTCAAATCTTATATTTCAAAATATTGTTCACGTTCTTTTAGAAATACATTTAACGCTTTTTCTTTACAAATTATGTCATCTTTCATTTGTTCTTGACATTGTTGTAAAGCGAGTTCAAGAGAAATCGAGTGTTTTTCTAATTTAGCAAAACTTCGTAAAAGCTTAGTATAAACTTCTTTACTAACAGACTCTGTTTGTTTCAAAAGCTTTTGTGCAAGACAGTCACATTCTTTGACTTTATGAAGATATAAGCATTGCAATTTAGTGTGCGCATCTAAATTAGATAACGAATGCAAATAAGAACACATAACATCATTAGACACACATTCTTGGAGGAGCATATCATACATGTTTGAGAATTCCGCTTTATCAGATTCAAGTTCATCAATTTCTTTTTCAAGGGATTCAACATACTATCATTCATAGGCTTTAATTTTTAAACCATCTTTTATGTCAATGTCTTTTTGAGCTAATAGTCCTAGAGTTTCATTTAACTTATGTTCAAGTTTCTCATAGTAAACAGTACGGTCATTTAGGTTCTTGTACCTCTCAAACTCAGTCTGTTTATTTTGAAGTGCAACTAGACAACTATCCCGAATACTATTAGATTCCCCCAGAGATCTACTAGTTTCCACAAGAATAGATTTGCACTTAGTCAAGTCATGAGCAAGTGTTGTGTTTGCTTTCTTTAATTGCTTTTGAATCTTTTTATTTTCATCGACATCAAGTTTTAAATTTGCAATTAAATTAGCAAGCACAACATGCTCATCATCACATTCTACAGCATTTTGGTCATTCTGAATATCATTATCACACATATCCGGTGAATCAGGAATGACATTACTATCACCCGTTTCCACTACACATGTGTTAATAATGGATTCAGGTTGCTCAGAATGTTGTATTTCATTGGCAAACACATTATATCCAGTATCATATTGTACCTGTTCTAATGGCTCAGAATCAGTTTCTGAGTCTGCTGTAGGAACCTCCTGGATCTTTGCCATATAGCTGTAATGTGCTTCCAATTCTTGTTCACCAATCTCTTCATCCGTGTCTGCTAGCCAATCAGATTGCCCTGCTTATAGTGGAACACCTTTCTCAGCTTGTTTGCACAACAACATCTTTTCCTTGTGATACGTAGAGTCTTTAACCTTTTTGGCTTCCTTTATTCCTTAGTAAAATGACCAAATTCCTTGCAGTTGAAACACTGTATCCTAGACTGCTACACTATCTGACCACCTACAGTCTCCCTAGCCCCAACAACAGTCATTGTCCTCTGATTCCCAAACTGTCCAGTCTGACTGTCATTCTTGTATCTTAGAGCAGTATCCACACTCTTGTTTCTGGTGTTTGAGGAAGTTTTGAGGTTGTTGTTGGTAGGTTTGTAGATCTTCTTGAAATACTTTGCAATGAGTGCCAAAATTTTTTACGTTTCCTTGTCCTTCTGAGCTTGTTCAGGATTACTGTCTTCTTCAGAAGCTGACTTAGATAGAGGTGTAATTGGTTTGACTATCTCTTTTCCTTTGTGTCTTGTAGTTGCATGAGATCTGGTTGGAAGTGAGGTTTTTGATGTTGGTGCATATGATTTGTGAGACTTTGATGTTTGATAATAAGGATCTTGATGTGGTTGAGCAGTAGCAACAAGTGCTAATGGGTTAGCATTCTTGGCTATTCTTTCAGCACGGATTTCATTGACTTCCTTTTGATATTGTTTCAGAATGTCAAATAGCTTGTGATATGAAACTTCATCCAATTTGTGTTGTTGCTTGACAATTGTCACAAACCTTGACCATTCTGGTTGAAGTTGTTGAAGAAACTGAACATTTCATTCATCAGCTTGTAAAACCGGGAGTAGTATGACTCCATTGTAATAAACAAACCGCCACCAAGATTTAGGGTCAACCCACAGTAAAAGATCAATCTAAACCGCTTCCTTTTGATATAGCAAACCGCCACCTAAACTTTGTATTAAATCGCTAGCAAAAATAATCTCAAACCGCTGCCTGAACTTGAATTGTCAAACCGTTGTTTAAATTTCTTTCTCAAACCGCTGGCATGTAATGAATAACAAACCGCTGCCAAATAAGTTACTTAAACCACTGCCCTTTTTAACTTTCTCAAACCGCCACCTTTTTGAACTTAGTAACCGCCGCCTATTTTATCTTTGTAAGCCGCCGCCTAATTTTTTTCAAAAAAACCACCGTGTGGTCTTAAATTGGACAGAGTTTCCTTTCTTTTTGCTCAAGAAATAAACAAACCGCCACTTGACCTGTATTACATGTAACTCGCTACCTCAACTTGCTGCCTGTAACTTGCTACCTCAACTTGCTACCTGTAACTTGCTACCTCAACTTACTACTTGTAACTTGCTACCTGTAACTTCCAAAGAGGTCACTTTCGAAAGTACACGAGTCGCTTTCGTACCTGTTGTACCTTTTTGGATTATAGCAAACAAACAAACAAACTTTGAATGATCTCAACTCTCTACCAAGAATCTCCCACAACTTGCTAGATAGAAAAAGTTTAAGAAACTTTTGAATAAGCCTAAAAAACATAATAAGTTGATGAAATAAGTTGTAGCACTTCAAGATAAGCTACTAGAGCTTGTTCTAAACAAAAAAGTACACATTTGACTTTGTGATTCTTAAAAAATTAAACAACCCGCCACTTAGAAACCAAAATAAGCCAAATCCTTTTAAGCTTAAAATTGAACTAGAACTTATTTAAACACATGAAATGGCAACTATAGAACTTCTTTAACTAGTGGAGCAAGAAGAGAACAAGCTTAGCAAACCAAAAAGCCTAGAGCTTTTTGATCCGTGGGCTTATTAAGCATAATAAACCACGTTTTGCTTATTTAAGCCACAAATCAAACACTAATCTACCCGTGGCTCTTGATACCAAATGTCGAAACCAAGATATCACTTCACTTCATTACTTAAACCATGGATTGATCAAGAAAATAGATGGAAACTAGGAAGATGTTTAGAGAGAGAAACAAGAAAGAGAAAAAAAGAGAATTAGATGATTTACTTGCAAATGGAAAATTAAAAAGTGAACCAACACCCTCTCCATCCTTGGAGAGGGGTATTTATAGTTAAACCAAGAGGCTTACATGCCTTTGGTATTTCTACGGGTCGGGTTAGGGATTTCTTGGGATTTTGCCCGAACACGTGACCGATTAGCTTACATAAACGAACCCGTTTACCTGTTCTAGCCTATTATAATGTTACATAATTAACTGACCGAGACCTAATATACTTAATGAACGAACTTTCTTGTTTGACTCAATATTTGAGGCTAACACTTTGTATGGTAGAAAATGTCATTCCCCGATCATGTAACACCTCCAAAATTGTGTGTCGTAGTGGAAATGTGTCCGGGGGCGTTACTTCATAATACACAGCGCTAGATACAAGAGAACGACCTCGAAATGTGTTATTTGAAAAATAATCTCGTTGATTTCGTTGAAATTGATATAATGTTTGTCCCATAATTGCATCACAACGAAAAGCTTGAAATTAACACAACGAGATTTGATCACTTGTATGTATGTAGAAATCCATGAACGAAATCTTGTCAGTCTAGACTCCAATGCACATCAAATAATCCAAGCATCTAATTCACCTAAGAAAAACATGCTTAAAAGTGTCAACATTAAAGTTGGTGAGTTCATAGGTTTTGTAAGTATAAATGTTGAACCAAAGTTCCGTAAAGTAGGTATGACCGTTTAAATCCTTAAATGTTCTTCCAAAATGTATGTATGATTTTTAGAAATCAAAAATTGTAAAGCATGCATGACCATTCAAATCCCCAAATAGTCACCAAAACGTATGTATAGTTGAACCACCTGTGTTCAAAGTATGTATTGCCACTTTATTCAAGACAACGCATAAGTATTCATGTATATGTATTGTTGGCCCTGTAGACCCAACCAATCGTATTCCGACCTGTTATAACGTTCATTTGCCCAGTGATAGCTAATCACCCGAACGGGGATTGTCAATCCCGAATAGATCTATTTTATAACATTCGCGTGGACAACATGCTATAACGTTCGTTTGCCCAGTGATAGCTAATCACCCGAACGGGGATTCACACCCGAATAGATCTATTTCATAACATTCGCGCTCACCCTCCAAGTGATTTACAGTTCATGAAGCTGTGACGTAGACTTATATATACCCATCACAGGTGTCCCCTCCAAGAACACCCGGGCATTTATTTAAAGAATATGTACTCCCGTTACCGGTGTCCCCTCCAAGAACACCCGGGCAGTAATGTAAAGAATATGTACTCCCGTTACAGGTGTCCCCTCCAAGAACACCCGGGCAGTAATGTTATTGTTATCAGTTCAATCCGCTTAAGCTAATCTGTAATCATTTCAAAAGTAAAGTATGCATTCGTGACAAAAAATAAAGTCAAGTAATGTATCCCATAGCGAGCTATGTAAATGAGTATGTAAACCAATTTCTAAACGATCGTGTAAATGCATTTGTAAACAAGCATGTTCTCACCCCAAAAATATAATGTAAAACATGTAAAACGTGGGGCTATAAACTCACATTGATGTTGTAGAATGATTTACAGAACTGCACATATTAAGCACATCACAAACGGAAAACCGGAACGGCTCAATCAAGAAGTTACGGTTTATCTTAACGGCTAAGACCCACTAGCCTAGAGTAATGTATCTGAGTTTCCCGATGAATGGTTACATCGACGCGACACGTTGATAAAAGATTTAAATTTCTAAGTTGTAATAGTTTGGTGGTTGGTTAAATAAAATAAATCGAAAGATAAACACAAAATGTGTAATATATATGCCATATATATCACTTATGAAAAATAACAATTATATAACTCATACTGTGAATTATATGACAAAGACAAACAATCCAAAGATTAATATGAAATGTATAATACTTTTGCAAGTATTATATAAGAAGTGCGAGTAACTAATTAAACCAAACAGTTTGACATGTTCTCGGAAATCACCACTTAATTAAATAAAAGTTCTTGTATAAAAGTAAACAGATGTTTTAAAGTCTTTACTTTTTCCATCAATCGGGAATTATAAAATAATATTTTATAATTTAGTATTCGTTTCCTCGACGGGTCTTAGTTAAACTAGTTGTCTCATTTACAAAAGTGTAGTTCTCGTTCGTTTATCTGGTTATTGTATAATTACAAATTAACGATCTTAAGACTATATAACTTCGTCTTTTATCGGTTTTTCTAAGATAATAGAAATTGTAACGAAATTTATTAAGTATAGTAATTTATATAAATGTCGTTAAGACCTTTTCGTTTAAACCACATTTTCCATTTTTATAAAATTCAATCCATGTTGCAATTATACTCGCGTTTCAATGTTTCAAACACCCACGTGTATATATATATATATATACATATATATATATATATATATACATATATATATATATACATATATATATATACATATATATAGTGTGAGGTTCTTTTTAGAACCAAATGAATGTACAGAACTGCGAGAACCAATCTAAGCCATTAAATAAATTGATCAAGGGATAAAAACACTTGTGGCACTAATGTAATTAAATGAAAGATTATATACTTATTTCAAAATTACATAAGGGTAAAATAGGTATATTACTTCTCCCCATATCATAAATCATAAGTAACCATCTCTCTCATTTTCAGTTGAAACCAATGTACCTTCTCTCTTAAAAAAACCTGAATCTAGATCTTATCAAAAACCATCCTAAGCCAAATCTCATAAACAAAAAATCGTCAGTTTAAATGAAACATTATATATGATCACATGACAACCAATCATCATACTCCTTAAATCCTTGTTAAATTCATGTGAAACCCTACACCTCAACAACAACCACAAAGAGTTTTCTCGATTGTGAAAAGCCGCAAAAATTACAATCCGATTTCAGATCCGGCGACCATGTCCAAATCGGCGCTATTTACTTTCAGTTAAATCAATAATCGATGGGCTTCGGCTATGATCTTGTTT
>BQNB010047487.1:0-43086 GCA_026074375.1 Tanacetum coccineum | reverse complement strand
ATGCTCAAAAACTATTATTTGTAAATAAAGATACTAATCACCTCAGCATTGGTGTCATTAGGACTGTATCACCTCATCGACACACCCAGAAACCATCTACAATCCCCTACAGGCTACTTCACAGTATTATACCATCCATTCACATGGACTATCCACCAACACCTTTAGCTCAACCTCATATTCATACGTGACATGTCTCCTTATCGCCTTTTCCCACTAAACTGCAATCTGTTTTGACTCTGTGTCATTAGTCAAAGGCTGTTTCCCTGTTCACCAGTTCTTGTTCCTCCAATCTGCAGGTGTCTTCTTATTCCTCATCCTATTAGAGTATCAGTTACAAGGGAAAACGTGATTTCCTTTCCGCCACTCCTTTCATCTTTAATCTGTCCATAATTAATGTATTATTACTTGCTTTTCGTCAAAGGTTGTTTGTAGCTGATATTGGGCTCGGGATATGAATGTGTGTACAAGGACTTTGGTCTATAAAAACAGGATCTCGTGTTTGTGGTTAATGTGTTGTTTGTGAGTCTTATTCTGATAGTAAAATATGCTGTGACTGCTAAAGTTGTTGGTGCTAGGGGATTTGGTACTTATTGGCGGGCTATACCGCATCATCTAGCTTAGGTTGCTGTCCTGCTGTAACTAATCATACGGCTATGTCTGGAACCCAGTCGTGATAATTCCTCTACAATTCATTCTTGCTAGACGATAGTGGAAGAATTCAGTGTTTTATACGTGTGTTACAATTGTTGTTGGTACAATCTCATATGTGAGCAGTCTCATTTTTCGTCTGACAGGAGTTTATGTGCATAGTTCTGTTGTCACATATCTTGTTTTACCTTTGATTTGTGTCAAATTAATGTATTTATTCTTAAGTCGAACAAAAATTCAGTAAGAATCAAGTCAACATTCAAGATTCAAAGTCAACGGTCAACATTCAAGTCAAGATATTTATTAGTCATTAATTTGTATTGGACCTAAACCCATAGTAATGATTCTAGAATGTTCTCTTATATCCTATATATAGGATAATTGTTATCAATTTTAGGGAAGCAAATCAATTAGTCTTCCAATGTGAGTTTTACCAATTCTAATATGATAATCACAGCCTAAACACCCACCACCAAAAACCCTTTACTCGTATTACTCTACAACTGCTGGCGAACAAAAAAATTGTTTCTTCCTCGCATCCATGCCACACCCAATTGTATATTATTGCTTAGTGCGTTTACTAGCCTGCTGCCTTTTTTTTTTCAATTCGCTGCTTTATTGATTATTAAATTGGCATGCCTTGTTGCCATTAATTTGCATAGCTTGTTGCTTATTTAAATTACATAAATTGCATCTGCTGAGCCGCTACTTATTGAATTACATCGCTTTATTTCTTCAATTTTATATTGCACGATTACTGGAATGGCTCAACCAATAGTTCATATCCCAGTTCAGTTCACGCCAGCCCATAACGGATGTTTAAGCTCCTTTCCGGCACAATATGGTTATATTCAGGCCTACTATGGCATACCGGCCTACTATGGCACTGTTCCAGCTCCTAAATATGGTATACCCACTATGATCCCGCCTCAAGCTTTTCAAAATACCATGTTTCTGCAAGTATTTCACACTATGACTTCTCAAGATTCTTCTTGGAATATGGACACGGGAGCATCATCTCATTTGGCGGTCAATACAGGTATACTCACTTCTTTTAGTAATTCAAGCATGTATCCATCTGTATTTGTTGGCAATGGTCACTCTATTCCTGTCATTCATACCGGACATAGCTTCTTGCATACATCTTCTAAGCCTCTTCACCTTAATCATATTCTTGTCACACCTCATATAATTAAGAATTTAATTTCAGTTCGTCAATTTACTCGTGACAATGATATTTCTGTTGAATTTGATGCTTATGGTTTTTCGGTAAAGGATTACCAGACAAGACGGCTTCCACTTCGTTGTGATAGTACGGGAGACCTTTACTTGGTCACTCAGCAACCTTGGTCTCAAACTCCAGTTGTTTTGCTTTCATTTAGTTCCACTACATAGCACAAACGCCTGGGTCATCCCGGAGACTATGTGCTTCGTCGTTTAGAGTCAAAAAATTTAATTTCATGTCGTAAATCAAAGTTATCTGCTTTGTGTCATGCATGTCAATTAGGTAAACATGTTAAGCTTTCATTTTATAATTCCAAATCTTCTGTTGATTCTGTGTTTGAAATCATTCACTCGGATATATGGACATTACCAATTTCGAGTAAAAAATTTTGATTTGTTTGATAATTTTGTTGCATTTCGTGCTTATGTCAATAAACAATTTAATGTCGACATCAAGGCTTTTCAGTGTGACCATGGTGGTGAATATGACAACACCCGTTTTCATGACCTTTTCTGCCAAAATGGCATACAATTTCGGTTTTCTTGCCCTAGTACTTCGAAACAAAATGGCAAATCCGAGCGTATGCTTCGCACCATTAATAACCTTATCCGTACATTACTTTTTCAAGCTCACATACCTCCATCTTAATGGGTGGAAGCTCTGAATATGGCCGCTCACCTTTTAAATATATTATCTTCTACCGCCATTAATAATGAAATACCATTCACCAAACTCTATAACCAAACCCCCACATATGAACATTTGCATGTCTTTGGATGTCTTTGTTATCCTCACGTTGATGGTGCACATAAACTAGAACCACGTTCTACACCTTGCATCTCTCATGGTCACCCGCGCTAAAGGTGGAATTTTTAAACCACTTGAACGTATGAATTATCATGTTACTACTACTTCGCCACTTCCTCGCTCTCATGTTCATGCTCTTTGTGACCCTAATTGGAAAGAAGCTATGTTAGATGAATATAATGCTTTAATTACTAACGGAACGTGCGTTCTTGTACCCCGTCCAGCTAATGTCAATGTTGTTCGTTCTATATGACTTTTCAAACATAAATTTCATGCAGATGGCTCTTTAAGCAGGTATAAGGCTCGTCTTGTTGCCAACGGATGCAGTCAACAACAAGGTATTGATTGTGATAAGACATTTAGTCCAGTGGTTAGACCGGCTACTATTCATATGGTTTTGAGTCTTTCAGTTTCTCGTAACTGGCCCATACATCAGCTTGACGTAAAGAATGTTTTTCTTCATGGTCAATTATTTGAGACGGTTTATATGCATCAGCCTCCCGGGTTTGTTGATTCTTCCAAACTCGATTATGTATGTCATTTGCAGAAATCACTATATGGTCTTAAGCAGGCTCATCGGGCTTGGTTTCAACGCTTTGCTAGCTTTGCTACACGGATTGGTTTTCATCACAGTAAAACTGATGCATCATTATTTGTTTATCATCGTGGGTCTGATATCGCTTATTTATTATTATATGTGGATGATATTATACTCACTGCTTCGTCTACCGCACTGCTCTAGCGTATTATTCACTTTCTTTATGGAGAGTTTGTGATGACAGATCTTGGCTATCTTAATTATTTTCTTGGTATTTCAGCTCAACGGACTACATCTGGCTTGTTTTTATCACAATCCAAATTTGCTGAAGAGATTCTAGAGAAAGCTCATATGAAGCAATGTAATCCATGCCGAACCCCTGTAGATGCCGAGTCCAAAAATAGACCCGAGGGTGCACCTGTTGTTGATCCTACTTTATATCGTAGTCTTGCCGGGGCCCTTTAGTACCTTACTTTTACCCGCCGAAATTTATCTTATGCTGTTCACCGGGTATGCCTTTATATGCATGATCCTCGAGAACTGCATCTTCTTGCTTTGAAGCGCATTCTACGCTATGTTCGTGGTACTCTTGATCATGGTCTTCAGTTGCATGCCTCTTCTATGACTCAGCTTGTTGCTTATACTGATGCTGACTGGGCAGGTTGTCCGGTTACTCGCCGATCTACCTCTGGATATTGTGTGTTTCTTGAAGATAATATTTTATCTTGGTCTGCTAAACAACAGGTTACTTTGTCTCATTCCAGTGCTGAAGCAGAATATCGTGGAGTAGCAAATGTGGTTGCGAAAATGGCTTGGATCCGCAATTTATTACGCGAGTTGCATACTCCCTTGTTTACTGCTACTCTTGTTTATTGTGACAATGTAAGTGCGGTATATTTGTCTACTAATCATGTGCAGCACCAGCGTACCAAACATATTGAGATTGATATTCACTTTGTTCGTGACTATGTCGCTTCGGGTCAAGTTCGAGTTCTCCATGTCCCATCACGGTTTAATTTTGCGGATATTTTTACTAAAGGGTTGCCTACTGCATTGTTTATTGATTTCCGCTTCAGTATGAACGTTCGAAGGCCTCTCGCTCACACTGTGGGCGAGTATTAGCTGTACATATTATTATCCTTCAATGTTATTAGTTGTATCATTTATTGTAATTATGGGCCTAAGCCCATACTAGTTGGCATTCTTATCCTGTCGTGATTGTTTTGTATTTAAGAAAGACATTGTGCCTAATAAAGTTTCAGGGGATTTTACCAATTCTATCAATAAGCAGTTTGTCTCCATCTCGTTTGTCTCAAAACACAAGATAAGCAATCTTATGTGGGTGTTTAGGATTGCTTAGTTTAGCATGTTTATCTTCTTTAATGACCAGAACGTATCAAAATACTTATTTTTTGTTGCTTATTTAGTATGTGTTATGGATTGCTTTATTTAGGAGTACAAAATGCAAGTTAATCAAAACACTAAATCTTGTTTATATGATTTTAAATTACTCTGTAGCAGATACGCACATGCATAAGCAATTCAAACACCCCCTACCTACCCCTAGCAAATCAAGTAAAAGTGATAAAGCAATTCAATATATAGAAAATCATCATAATTTTATACCCTCTCAGTCTGATTTACATTCGGATAAACCAGATTTGTATCGATCAAGAAACACTTAACACTAGATGTTTGGTAAAAACAATTTTGGTGAAGGTGAGGATGTCTAGTAAGTTAAACTAGGGAGCAAACGATCAATTAAGCTGGACAGAGATGTAATGTGTGAAATGTTTACCATCGCAAGGATGATGCTAATAGTATTACCAAACGCTTCTTGCATTTTACTTTAGAAGGCTACCCACTATGGATGAAGGTCTCGACCTGCACTTTCCGACGCCACATCAGCTTTTTCTCTCCGACGATCTACAGACGATCTTTTGCCACTATAAGGCGACCTTTATTAATATTTTTTTAACATCAAATTTAAATTTCATTAATAATAAAAAACATTACAAACATAATAAATTAAAAAACAATACATAATTATTCAAATAACATAAAAACATGACAAAAAAAATTAAAACTTAATTATTCAGATACCTTAAACTAATAATCTAAGTTATATCGCTCATTGATTTCCATCTTCATCTCGAACAACTTCTATTGTTGTTGTATTGGGGCAAGTCGTAGTGGGCAAGGACATGGGTCGATTAGTGAATTAAAAATAAAGATGTCTCTGTCCCTTCTCCTTTTCGCTAAGTTCAAACGCAACCAACTAATTTCTATTTCTCTCATTTCAATGAGCGAATGGTCTTGATACTCGGCCTTCAGTTATGTCCGGATACTTAACTCCGATTCTTGAAATCATATAGGACTGTTGTTGCTCGCCCTTCTTTCCCCTTTTTTTGTTTAATGTTGAAGAACTTGTTCGCTACCAAAATCAACGAATGAGAAATCCCCCACGAGAGGAACGATGCTTTTTCTCATGGGCCTTTGCTCGGCAAATCACGGATGACCCATGGTCAGAATTCTTGAGTCCAATTCACGGTCCCTCATCCGCTTCCTCGTTCAAATTAAGACCACCAGATGCTGACCCCGAAGTGTATCAAGAAGTCTTGAACCTTATTCCGCTCCCTGAGTAATGTAAAAAATAGGCATCATCAGCGCTTTCAACCGTAGGATTGGTGATCTTTCAAAATTTTATAACAATGATCTAACGTAAAGTCTTGCTTGTACATCATTTTGTATTCTGCACAAGCTTTATGGTACACATCGAGATCATTTGTACCACTTTTGTGATTCGCTTCAACATTATTGATGATGGCGCAAAAAGCACCAATTTCAGGCGGAACCCTGTTTTCCGTTTGCTAACGATCGAGTCATAACCTTTTGATGAACCAGTTTCATTTTCAAAGTGCCTAATAACTGTATCCCAAAACCCTTTACTCTTCATACTGTTTCCATCGATATTATTTTCTGACACATCGCACCAAGCTTGGCACAACGCGGTCTCTTCCACCATTATCCAATCTTTTGGCGGCTCCTTGGGCTCATCCTTCTTGGCCCTTGCTGCACATCTCGATGGCTTCTTAGGTTTGACGGGTGATACCTTCGACAGGAGAGTCGTCTTCGTCATCTTGAACTGGAGCCGAACCGTGAGCCGAACCCTGAACCGAACCGTGACCCGAACCATGACCCATAGAATAATCTTGGCTATAGTTATAGTCTTGACTAAAAATTAACTCCTCAAAATTCATATCAAGATTGGTAGGATTAATTAGAGAATAAGGTGGATTTGGTTGGGAAGACGTCGATGATTCCATAATAGGACGATACAACCCGGTTGGTGAGTTGTGAAAATCATTTGAGTTGTTATACGGAGGATTGAATGGACGATTTTGATAAAAGATGTTATTATTTTGTGGTGGGTGTGGTAATTGTGAAGTGTATTTAAAACTAGGAGATCGGAAACTGATGGGTGGTGGAACACCGGATAATTGAAAATTCGGATCCGGTGTTAAATGCGGAGCACTTGGTTGAAGTCGGGAATTTGGAGTTTTTGATTTGGGAGTTTTCTTCTTGCTAAACATGGTGAGTTTTTGAATTGAGAGAGGTATTTTGAATTGTTGTTTGAATGTGTGATGAAAATGGTTAAATGAGTGGGTATTTATAGTGTTAAATTATTTAAATTTTAAAAATTAAAAAGTTTTTTTTATATGAAATCAATTTCAGCATCTTTTTTCTCTTTTTCTTCCTTCGACCGTTGTCGTCCAGGCGACAAAACATGTATGTTGTCTCCGGCGACTGACTAAGCAACCGACGTCCCACTATGGGGGCGACCGACGTCGACCGACTCGATCGACCGACCCATAGTGGGTAGCCGAATAGATTCAGAATAATAGAGCATATATGATTTATCCCCCCTATAAAAGTAGTGTATATCATTGGGTATCTAATGGGTTTTTAGCTCTGATTTTATTAGTTTGTCTGAAATACTAGAAGGTCAAGAGTTTGTTAAAAACTTTAGGTACAAATAGTCCAAGATAGAGATGAATTTTGACATTTATGTAACAGAGATAGTTCTTTTTGTTACAAGATTTGTAAGAGCGTCAGATGCAAGTACGAGTACAAAAAAGACTAATGAACTACGAAGGATGGATGGTTCAGTTCCTTCTTTTTAACTTGGTACGTGCACTATTTCGCCAAAACAGTGTTCACACACAGTTATGCTATAAAATGTTTTTAGAGTGTATGCAAATTAAACCCCTTAGCTGTGATCAACTAAGACATTCTCTTGTAAGAAGTAAGAACCATACAGATAATCGAATGTCAAGAATAATCATTATTTAGACCTGTAACTGAATTAAAAATAATGATGTGTATACCTTCACATGAGCTAATTTCTTTATGAAGATCCCATGAAAGCTCATTCATGGTCTTTCCAAAAACATCGAAGAGAGGCATAAACAGGCAGAAATTGGTCTTCATACCTTTGTGGTGTATAAAATGGTACCTGAACAGTAAAAAATAATAAATAATACAAATCAACGCATTTTTATTTCCTGGTAATTTGTTTTGGTGGATTCTTAATGTCCGAAACTTACGTTGGTGTATACATAAGATATTTGAGCAATGGTACAATATCGTAGATTTGATGAGGAACAACTTCAATGTTACTATGCCCCATACATCTAAGGAAATCAAACAATAGTACGTAGCCATATAACATGATGACTGAACCATGTCCAATTAACATAGTTCCCATAACTGGAACTCCTATAATCATAATAAGCAATAAATGCTCGAAAAATGTTGCATGCCCGGCTGCACCAAAAATGATAAAAAGGGCAAGAAATGGTAAGTTAACAAGTACAGATGATTGTGTTTTATGGGATCAAATTTGATGATTTTTTTACCTGTATATGGATGAATAGCTTTTGAACTGTGGTGTAGCCAATGATATTGTTGGAAGAAATAAGATGAATGTGATAATCTATGAAGCCAGTAATATATAGGTTCTGAAAACCCAACATGGAAAATTAGACACCAAAAGATTCCACTTAATTTCCAAATAGGAAAATTGGTCAACGAAGGCTTGATCAAAAAGATCATTGAAGCCACAAGTGCTTGAAGTATGATGAAATTATCCCTGTAATTAAAAATAAAGTGTAAATTTAATCGAAAGTGATTAATTTTATTGATATATCATAATTACATAAAAGAAGGTGGTAATAACTTCTAATGGTGTCTAATAAAATACACCCTCCGTGGCTCCTTTAACTGTCTTCGACAAAATACACACTTTAAAACTGCATAATCATTGCAGCTAATTTTTTTTCTTATTTTTTAAAGAATGATTGTTTTACCTATAACTAATTAATTACTCCCTTCGTCCCAAAACTATTAAGATAAGGCGGTGCAATCTTGACCATCCATCTTATTTTAGAAAATCACATCATAGAGTGTCACTTCTTAATTAAAAAATCACTTTTATTTTCAATTTGACATATCTTTTTATCTATTTTTTTTATGATTTAATTTCACCGTAATTTCTAAAATTTCGTGATCTTTAATTCAATATCCATTTTGATATATTTTTATAAATTTTTAGCTTTTTACATTTTTAGTGGGTTTATTTTGAATTTTAAAACAACTTTAACTTTAATTTGAATACAAACTTGATTCGTAAAAGATATATACTTTTGGAGACAATGTTTGATGAGTAAGAGAGTGTGTGAGTCTTTATACAAACGAGAATGATGTTAATATGATGTTGCGGGAAAGCTACGGAAACCCAAACAAACGAATTCTCTAAGCGGATAGGGAATTGCGGAGCGAGTTGGGTTAGCAATTTTTATCGCCGCCGCTATGCGCGGGTATCCAACTAGTAATAACAAACGTATGAGTAATATGGGCAACTCGAAAAGAAAAAAGATCACAATTATTTTTGGATGGATAGAGTCTTAGACATACTTTTTTTTTGAACGGCAAATTGAATTTTATTAAAAAAGGGCTAGAAAGAAACTAGCACACGATATACACGCAAAAACGATCCAACAAACAAAGAACGAAAAGGAACAGAAAAACACTAACGAAACGAACTCGCAAAACAGAAAAACACTACTAACGAAACGAACTCGCCAAAACAACCAAAGGTATTAGTAATAAGAAAGTCTCACCAAGGCAGCCAACTGAATTAACTCCCAGAACGAAAGCGCGTCACCCCGAGGCATCAAACCAAAAGCGATCTAACCGGCAACCTTGTTGTCTCATAGGGCATTATGAAGAAGAATAACTTCTTAAAACGATGCCAAATAACTCCAAATCTTAAAGATCGCTTGAAAATAATCTTCCCACGACCGTAGTTGCGCGAGGAAAGATAGACAGAGCCGCGTAGGGAGAGAGATTTCCATTGGGGTCTCTATAGCTCCATAGCGTTTATCAAGAATCTATCTCGAGTCACTAGTTAGAAGGGAGCGGCGGAATATATCATTCCACGAAGAACCAGACTCAACGAGTGCAATATTTAAATTATTTACCTGGGGGTGTAGGGGTAGAGGGAGAGCGCAATGAGGAGTCTTTTTTCAGGAGCAATAACCGGTGTAGCGGCGGCATCATCATTATCATCAGATGGAAACATTACCATACAATCACCCCTAGAATGAACTCCAAGAATCACACCAGCATCATCTTCCAAATTCTTCCATCAAGTCCTTAACACTACCCATCATTATACAAGACCGAATCATCACGATCTCGCCTTACTCAAAGAGTCCAACAAGATCACTTTCACCCCACAACATCCTCCTCAATCGCAAAACCCGAGCTAGAAGCACTACGACCGAATCATTGTTAACAATCTTAGGGGAATCTGAACCACACATCGGAACATCCAAATTCTCCTAATTTCCCAAACTTTCATCGAAACTAGGACCCTCTGCATCCTTCTTTCCAGAAGGATTAGACTCGGAATTGACGCTCCATCGATGCGACTATTGGAGGCCCCAAAATGCAAACTCTTTAGTCGATAGATACGAAAATTCCGATTACGATATGTAAACTAATAGGACTCTATCACAAGTTGCGGACGATGTAAAGACTCTTTAGGGGGGAGGACACAAACCTTCATTCCCATGAGACATTGTCCAACACTTACCAATCCGAAAACACGCTGCATCCCATTCCTCCCCACCGACCACCCAACTACTAAAACCTTTAGAGCCCATGATCCAATGCAGACCCACCAGTCAATCCCAAACACATCTTTCATCTGGAATAAAAAATCGGAGAAACATCTTGAACTCCAAAAATATCCTCTTTTAACGCTTTGAAGTCCTTGAACGCATTCCACCGCTATGCGCGGGTATCCAACTAGTAATAACAAACGTATGAGTAATATGGGCAACTCGAAAAGAAAAAAGATCACAATTATTTTTGGATGGATAGAGTCTTAGACATACTTAGTTTCGAACAAATCGTGCTTTGTTGCGAGGCGTAGGGTTTTGTGGGAAAAAAATTATGTTATTTTAGTATCTCAATTAATTCAGTCTTAGGTGCTGTTTGTTTATTAAGAGACTCTGAATCTGAATCTGATTCGCACATCTGAATCTGAATATTCGGTAGAAAAGTCTGAATGTGATTCTCATCTTAAAGTCTAAAACTGTTTGTTTTGGTAAAAATGTATAGATGTGTTAAACAATAGTTTTTACAATTTAAATATAAAATGATTGCATTCGCACAAAAAATAAATTTTATTAAATAAAAAAAACAAAGTTTATAATATAAACAATTTAAAGTTAAAGTATTTAAAAAAACATGCAATCTCATTTTATTCGACAAAAATAAACGTGTTAGAGTTTAAATTGTACTTTTAAAACGATTAACTAAATGAGTCGCGTTAAAATTAAGATGTATGTCTCCGAAACCGTACCTTTCAATTTGAACAAAATATAAATTGACACATATATAACAAAACATATGCAATCATTCTATTTAATACTTTTAATACAAAAGATAAAAGTAAAACAAGAAAAAAAAATAAAAAAAATAACAGGAAAGTAGAAATAAATTAAAAAAAGAAAAAAAAGACATTAAGAGGTGTTAAGACACCCCCTCCACATCTAGTTCAGTAAGAGGTTTATGCGTCTTACCGCCTCTTAATGGCCAGGAAAAAAAAAACGCTCTTAACAGTGTTTGCCTCTTACTGCCTCTGAATGACATGAAAAAAAAACAAACAGTCTTAATAACCCAAATGTCTGACCGCGTCTGAATGAGTCAGATTAAGATGATGTTAAGGGACATTTCTGAAAAAACAAACAGCACCTTAGTTTTTTTACTACCCATAATTGTTTTAAATATATGCAAATAAATTCTAAGTAACAAATTGATAATATTAAATTGACGATTAGGGTTGTTGTTAACATCCTAATCTCCATATAATATGTAGATATTTAGACGAAACTAGAGACAAGCTTTGTATATTTGGCTAACATAGCCGAAAGAAAAAGTGGATTACATTTGTATTTGAGATATTATAGCAAGTTGTTAGTGATTGTGAATGATTTTGTTTGGAGTTTGGACTGTGTATTGTCTAAACATAAATTTCAAAAATTATTTATTAAAAACAACCCTAACGGCTATTAATAGCACTTCAGTATGCTACAATT
The DNA here is from genome assembly GCA_026074375.1 of Tanacetum coccineum. Lineage (NCBI taxonomy): Eukaryota > Viridiplantae > Streptophyta > Magnoliopsida > Asterales > Asteraceae > Tanacetum > Tanacetum coccineum. The sequence goes on along the minus strand of BQNB010047487.1, from coordinate 31,196 downwards.
ATAAAAAGTTAAAAGTATTTGTGTAAAGCATAAAAGAATATAAAAAGATACTATTAAATTTTAAACTTGAGACTATTTTTGAAAAATGATATAATTATCATAGACTATTTTATTAAAATTTATTACAAAATTTAACTCAGGGATTTTGGTTCTCGAATCGTAGTTTAAATGCGATAGAGTTTTTTTATTAAAACAATGGACTATTCCCATAATCGCAAGTAAACTGTAAGGATTATATTTTTCTTTTTTTGAGTTTTATTGGTCATTGATAGTAAAACCCTGGTTCTTGTTTATATTAGATAATTAAAACTAAAAATGTGGGTAAACTTGAACATGCATAATGAGAAGCATCGAGTCTATGTTATGGTTCGCCATGATGTCCTGTTTAGCATCAAGTACGTTTAGCAGAATTCAGAATTGGGTGGTAGACCGGTAGATAGCAAATTAAATGCATGTAAATGGCACACATGGTACATGTAAAATTCTTTTCTGCCGACATTCACAATATAGTTTTGTATATAGTACTTCTTCCGTACGATAACTATTGTAAGTTGTTTATTTTGAAAAAAAAATTTCAACTTTACCTTTAAATATTTTTTTTGTTGTATAATACTTAATGAAAATTATATCAATAAAAATATATTTAAAACTTAATTTATTCATATATTTTGTATCATTTTTTTATAACACAAAAAAATAATAATTAAAGTAAAAGTTAAAAAATAAAAACTTCATAAATTAGCATTTTACAATAATTATGGTATGAAAGAAGTAGTACTTCTATTTAAAAAAAAAAAAAAAAACTTTCAGCAAACAAATTCTACTCCACCAATTGGTGACTATTGTTCCTAGCTACGACTATTATCATACTCGATCTTCTAACCTCATAGTATGGTAAACCGTGTTTATTAGCAGTTTACTCTACATTTCCGTAGTATATAGAGTATATGCTATATATATTCATTAGCATTATATTTAAGCGTATTAGTGAATTATATCCCAAGGTGTGATCACTTTAAACATGAACATCCCAACACTTCCGATGTTTCAATAAACATAAGGGAAAGGAGAATTTTACCAATGCCATTCTTTGTCGATTTGATCGAAGTCGACGCCTTTTTGAGATACTCGATTATTTCGTTTAATATAAAACGAGTTATTCAATGAACTCCATAGCTGGTGCACATACCCTCTTAGTGAAGACAATATCAGAATATGCAAACACCAACTATACTCACTTTGCCTCTTTTCATAAACTTTCGAGTAAATAAACTCCACAACAAGTGGCGCCCCAAGTAACATATACTGATTATACCAATAAGTTAAGTTAGTCTACGACACAAAAGTATATAAAGTCCAACAACAGAAACGTACACCTTTCAAGCAAGAACATTTATGGGGTGTTTGAGAAGGCTCTAGACATAGATCTAGTGACTTGGAATAATCAGATAGTTAGTTTTAAAATATATATAATATATATATATATATATATATATATATAAACGGATTATTCATGTGGCTAAACACATAGCAATATCGAAAAAAAAAAGCACTTTTCAAACACAATCATAGGTATGAAAAAAAGTAATAGAACTCAATAAAAACGTACCTTATAACAGCCCAAATTCTGCCATGGCCAACCAAATAATGGAGCACCAGTATTCCCAGAAGGACAACCAATTTCGTCTTCTAAATCCTTTTTGAGTTCTTCAAGCATATATTCTTTTTGGGTATCCATGTTCTTGAAATAAGATTCTATAGTTTTGCTATTTTATTTTGTAGTTATTGTTCGTTATTGTTCTCAGAGTACAAGTGTGTAATGGAAAACATGGTACTCCCTCTCTCCCAAATTAATCGCTTTGACACAAAACACATAATTAATTAATCTCTTTTTTAAAGTTTGTAGTTATTGTTCGTTATTATTTTTTTCTCTCTTTTATTTTTTTCCAGAATGACGGTTTTACTATTTATTAATTTATTAATCTTTTCTTTAAAGTTTGTATATTAATTTCAATCAACAAGTAATAAAGTAAACTCGATTAAACTTTTCTATCTATTTTTAATAGTGGACAACTAAATTGAGTCATCCAAAAAAAACGTGAATGATAACGCTCAAATTGAGTGTATTTTTAGACGCGCTATCATGGTTTTTTGTCATTTTATTTGGTTAAACTAACGAACTTTTGCTACTAATTTGCCAAAAGATATGTTTTCATGTTTGTAGTTAGCCAAGATGAAAAAAATGAGGAAAAATAAGTAAAAACAAAGAAATATGCATGTACGAAGATTTTCCCGTTAAGCACAAGTCTTGTGGAAGCTTTACCGAGAGGGAAAATCATATGAAGATCACTTTCAGGTCAATGAAAGAGGAGTTCAATGACTTTGGAATCATTTAAGTCAACTACGATTGAAGAAGGTACATCCGACAAGTTACAACGAAAAAGACAAAAAGTGCACGCATGAAAATTCATCTACCCGATCTACCTGCCAAGTACCGTTTTTCAACTTTTCCAGCCGATTTGCTTCTAGCCGTTTTGCAACATCATTTGGCCGATCAGTACTGTCCCGTAGGCGTTTTCATCTAGCCAATCGGTCAATGATTATAGCCGATAGGCTGGATGAAACTAACCTCTCCAAGTCAAGTTTAATGAGGAGTTAAGTGCCATTAACCACCAAGTCCGATCATATCACCCTAGTAACTTCATTATTTGTCATTTTTATGACCCTTTATGCGTAAGTTTTATGCTTAGAGGCTAAGGGTGGCTTCTACTATATATATGAGCTTACGCATGGTTTTAATGGATAAAAACTCACTCCACCACAAGGACGAATTTTCTCCACCATATTCACTCCCAAAACACCTCAAGCACCTCTGCCATTTTCAGAATAGTGCAAGATCACTTGAAGCACAGTGTTAAGCATAATTTTTCGGCTTGGTAGATCATTTGCAGTTAATTGGAGGCCCGAGGATTGCTCTAAATCTTCATCCTTACGTGTTGTAATCATACTTTTGGTATACTTTTGTTACTTCCATGATGTTAAACTTTACTATTCATGTTTGATTTTTTTCTTAATCAATCTTGATATGGAGTAGTTTTGTTTACTTGTTTGGAATGATGTAGACATTGCTATGGAGTTTTTGGTATTTTGCAACATAAAATTATGGTTTTTCTTATGAGTTTGTTTAAATCAATACTTGTCTAATTTTCTTGTTGATAAATCATGATTAGATCTATAAGTCGAACAAATTTCTTCTTGCGATTTATTTCAATATATTAGTGCTTGAATATGTTCAATCTTCATACTTGACACATATGAGTATACGAGTTAAAAAGACTAGTAACGATTAATTAAAAAGTATAGGTTGAAAGGACTCTTATGAAAAAAATGGTCAAAACATATTTCTAACAAATGGATCATAATGAATCGGTTTATAATAATGTTCTTAGGCCGAAAGAGTGTGTTAGTCTAAACCGTGTTATATGCAATTTCATGATATTACCATTGACTTAGAATTGTATGATTTTGATTTGTGTAATATTGCTTAATTTTTACCCAAAACTCCATACACTCTATTGAAATGAATAATAGTTCCAAATAAGTAGTTATAGTTATAATGATTGCGTTCTCGTTGAATTCAACTTTTGGTTACTTATATGGTATTTTGGGACGTGACAACCAATTTACCACTTTTGTGTTATTTGTTGTTACACTTGATTCTTCACAATTGAAAACACCAAAATCCTAGTGAACGACCACGGCTTACCAACCCCAACTAGCTACACACGATAGGGTTATACATCCCCGAATGTGTTCTTAGCTTCCGGTAATCCTTGTTATAAATTTAAAACTCGTAGTGCAAGACACATTAAGTTTTTGGCGTCAGTACCGAGGATTTGTTTGTGTTTTTGTTTCCTTTGAAAATGTGTTTTAATAATTCCCTAGTTATGTTGTCTTAGCTTTCGAAAAGAAAAAAAATTTGCTCTCGGTTTGATTCAATCGATCGGCTAGACCCACAAAACAAATCCAACCGGTTGGTCAGCGATCGCTTTGACCAAAAAACCAAAATCCAACCGATCGGTTTGACACCCAAACCGACTGGCTGGATTGTTCTGATCAAAAACCTAATTTTTTTAACAAAACCCGTTTTACCTTTTCACATTAGTTTAAGCCTTACCTAAAACCCTTTCTAGTTGTGTTTTACACCTGAATGAACACCTGTTCATCGAGAGAAGAACCAATTAGCCATTTTTTCCGATCTCATAAGACACAACACAATCACCACCCAACTGTCCGGTTGGTTTGTTTTGTTTCAATTTTGTATTTTTATCCGCCACGGTTTGTTCCCAAACCCCACGGTTAGAACACGAAGTTAGTTAAAGCGCACGGTTTGATAGATTAGGTATAATTTTTTACTTTATGGTTTCGTTTGTGTTTTACTCTTAATCCTAGTTTTTCTTTTTAATTGCTTCTTACTTTGTTCTACTTAGCTGAAAAGGTGTTTTTACAAATTGTCTTTAGATTTATAGAACTCCTTTAAAATAAGAATTAAAAAACTTAAAAAAAGATTTAGAGTTAGTTTATTTATTTTAAGTCATTTTTCGAAAGATATAAAAAAGGTGTTTTAGTTACTTGTCTTTGTTTACTTGTTTGTTTAAGTATTTATGTTATCATTTTAAAACTCGAGTTAAAAAAGACTATTGGAAATTTTTTAGTCGTAATAAGTTTACTTTTATAAATCCTCTCGTAGTAATAGAAAATAGTAATAATAATAATAGTAACATTTTTCTAATAGTAGATAAGTTTATTTTTATTTACGTCAACTTAAGAAAAATACAAAAAGATTTTTGTTTTTAACGTTTTCATTTAGTTTATATTATGACGTTTTGCAAATCGCTAAGGGTTTGTATAAACCCACGTTCTTGGGGTAAACAACTCGTTAGTCCATTTTATGAACTTAAACGTAAATTTAAAGTGGGGACTAAACTCAATAGGACACCAAACTTACCCCTCGAGACTGAGTCACCAGAACCTTACACCAAGCAACCGTTCATTAAGGAACTTTTTGTCATTACATCTAAGATCAACAAGTTTGAGGAAAAAGTCAAAAATTCACCCGATCCCCACCCAAAAACCACCATTGATCCCGATAACCAACCCATGTGGTCAAGCACTAGGACCGTTGCTCCAACACCTAGTTCCGCTATTGTTCAACTCCCTCTTGAAAACAATTTACGTATCGAGGGTACCCACGTGTATATGATTCGGGAGAATCAATTCGATAGGAAAATATGGTCTAATCCTTACCGATATGTTATCGATTTTATTGAGATTTGTAACCTTTTCCAATATGGTGAAAATCAAGAGGAAGCGGTTAAGTTGAGGACTTTTCCTTTCTCATTAACCAGAAAAGCTAAGACTTTGTTGAATGAATTAGATGAAGGAACAATTTCTACGTGGTATGAACTTAGAGAAGCTTTTGTTAGCTGATACTTTTCTCCCACAAAGTTTAAACGTCCCCTTGTACTTACATACTCTCATGTTGGTTTGAAGATAAATAATACAATCATTAATCATTGAAATATGTCTATGTGTTTGATGATTAATTGTTTTTCTTTTCTTCTTGTTAACATGTTAGGCTAAATTTAATATGTGTTTGATTATGATTGCATGAAACTTAGTTTGTGAACTCTAATTTGTTGCTTATTGTTAGTGGTGTGTGCGTTAGGCATTAGAAAGCTAGCTATAAGATATTACATTAGCATAGACGTTTAGTGAAACGCGATTAGAACTAAGTGAAACACTTACGTTTGGGAAGATAGCTAATTAAGTACTTATTGCGGGTGGTTTAACTATTAGGTAGGAAAAGCGCATTCGAAGCTGCCTGCTTAGGTGATCACGTAGACGTGAAACTGACCAATTCGCAATAGGATAAAGGGAATACTTACACATTATACTAACGAAGGTGAAGGGCAATATGTTAGAGGAATCAACTAGGGAGTAGTGCATGATTAAGTGAGCACATTTGTTTACCTATAAGATTTCTCGCCAATTTACTTTCCTTGCATGATTAGATTAGAATTAGATTAGTTTAAAAACCCCTCTTTCAAAACCCAAGATTTACTTGCTTTCTAAAAAAATTTAAAAACACAAAACTACTCTTCCCTCAACCCTTATATTTACTGACATACGATTCGAACCTACCTCACTATTCCCCCAGGGAATGATTAATCCGTCGAGTCTTGCCTATACTACACTGCAACCATTAGGTACTCTGCCTAGGAGGATTGTAAAACTTTTGCGCTTACAATTATCTGCATCAATAACCGTTGGTGTAGAATGTTGTCTTCTATTCGTCAGATTTCTTCATCAAGATGTGATGGTACCCCTTGTAGGCGTCAAGAAATAATTTGTATTTGAAATCAGCTAGGGATTTCACCTTATAGTCGACTAGGGGTAATGGGTAGTTGTCCTTTGGGCATGCCTTGTTTAGGATGGTGAAGTCAACACACATACGCCATGTAGAGTTGCTTTTCTTAACTAGGACATGGTTTGTGACCTAGGTTTGAGACTGGACCGGTCGTAGAATGCATGCCTTGATTAGCCAAGTGACCTGAGAATCCATAGCCTAAGATCGTTCAAGAGAAAGATTGCGTCTTTTCTGCCAAGTAGGTGTTGCGTATTGGTTGAGGCCTAGGCTGTTGATGAGGTGTCATTTTATACATTTTTTGGGGTCGTTTAACCCCCTAAATCGTGCATTTATGCGACTTGGTTAGGACGGGACTAATTGTTGTGGTCTCATAGATAGCGCCATTGATTGTGCAAATATAGGCACAATCAGGCTTCGATGAGATCGAAGGGTTCTTTGGGTGATTGCTGAGTTGCCAAGCCTTGAATAACCTGTGTCAACACAAATGAAAACACTATGTTAAGTGAAGCGCAGGGGGTGTCCCTCCGAATCACCTCCGGCGTGAGAGTGTGCTTTGTATTTGGTAAAGTATGATACCGTAAGTAAGCGTGTGTAAAGTTCTAGCCATACCTGGAGCCTATACCATCTATTTATAGGTGTAGAAATGAGATAGGATAAGGCTTAGCACATAGACCGATGATCGTGGGGGTGTCCCACGATTTAAGGGGTGATTCTTGGGGTTGTGTACCATGATCTTTATTTTGGCAGGAAGACCTTGATAGAGATGGAGAATGTGGGTTTGACTATCTGACCTTTGCTCTAGTTTCGTCGAAGGCCTCCCGCGAAGGGTGTAGTCCTTCACGTGGAGGATTCCCATACTGGTAATCATCTCGAAGATGATTTTACGCCACTCGAAACTATTCGAAGATCTTATAGTGTAATTAGGGAGAAGATCCCATTCGAGCTAGAATGGGAGACCTTCAAGTCGGAGAGGGGGGTACGTCATCAAGCCCCCTAGTCGAATGTAATGTATGCATCTATGAATGCATTGCTTTCGACTCAATCAGCAAATCACTCGAAGACCATATGAAACATCCAGGCACATGTGCTTCATGCATTAATGGATAAGTCCACTTGTCGTGGAGTTAATTGAGTCTTTAATGAAGATTACTCAATAGTCTTCCTAGGTAATCGAGAATGTCTTACCCTAATTTTCCTTCTAATTTGAAATTCGGATGAATCCTGATGCTTGACACGTGGACTGTCGTGAAGGTATTGAGAGATACTTATAAATACTTTGCCATAAACCTTTATTTTCTTTTTCCTTCATCATCTTTCTTTCTTCTTTCTTCGACCTGTTGTGCATCTATCTCTGAGGTAAGATAATCACCATCCTTTTTTAATTATGAGCGCGAAGGACTCCATAACCACTCAAACTTGTGAACTTTCACAAGGAGAGTTTAATGATTTTCTCGCCCTTTACCCCATTCATTATGAATATCATGTTATTCTTCCCAAATCTAATCAGACCGTTTTTTATGCTCCTCCTGGCTATGTCGGGTTGTACCCACATTCATTCTCTCTAGAAAATCTTAGGCTTCCTCTTACTGAGTTCTTCTGCGAAGTTCTTGAATATTTTCAGGTTTATATATCAAGACTTAATCCTTTTGGCTGTGCCAAGCTTACTACTTTTGTTGTCATGTGTAAAGCCTATGGTTGTGAGCCCTCTCTCGACCTCTTCTGAGGTTTCTTTAATTTGTGTCGAGCTATTAAGTGGCTGGTGTTTGCTAAAATGTCTTAAAAACATATTCCGAATCTGTTTCCTAAAGTTATTACCCGCATCGAAGGTTGGCACGAACGGTTTTTCTATGTTCGAGATTCCATTATCCCTGCCAAGTATCCGCAACTTCTGTCTGAGCAAAATAAACTTGATTTGAAATCTTTCAAAGATAAACTTCCCTCCAATATTGAAGAAAATCCCATGTTTCAACGTCTTAGTCGATATCCCATAAGTGTTCGTGTGTTTCTTGATCCTATTCTTTTCCTGGCTGGCCTCAAACCTTCATGGGAACATGGTCAGTAGCGACCTGCGATCATGGCGGGTGGAAAGGGTATTTATCTTTCTTACTTCTTTCTTCATTTTCCTTTTTCGCTGATATATGATTTACTATCTCTTTCTATAGAAATGGCTTTTAGGAACTTCATCTATACTGAAGATGATGATGAGCTTGCTTTTTTACCGAAGGAGCCATCCCCATGATTTGGTATTGGTTTCCCTTCTGCTTCAGTGAATACGGAGCCTCCTAAGGATGTTAAGGAGCCTGAAGTGCAACCCGCAGAGGTTACCGCAGACTCAGGGGAGAGTCCGAATGCCGGTGTGATTGTTGTGCACCCTGGGAGTGTAGCTGCACACATCAAAGAGAGGAAGTGTAAGACAAGGGGAGGTTCTTCAAGGACTCCTGTGAAGAGGAAACTAACCTCCGGGTCATCAAGTTCTCGTACTGTGCGTGCCAAAACCTCTGCTTCTAAGGATGATGCCCCTTTTCTTTCCATATCTAATGATGATGAGGGTAAATTTCTAGTTCGTTTAGTTCTCTTCTGAAGGTATTGATTTGCTTATTCATCATTTGTCATCTTTATATATCCTTTAGGCCTCCCGGATTGTTTTGAGCTTAAAGATGCTAATGCTTGTCACTTAACTATTTCTGCTATTACTCCACCAGCTTGGAAAGGCCATTTAGATAATCAAATGGATTTAGAACTACTTGATCTTCATGACCGCTGTTATGCGCGGCAGACTATGGTAGATAATGTGGTTAATAGGAGAGCCTGTGAGTTTTTACAGGTTATTGAGAAGATGAGTCATGAAACTAAAATAAGTAGACGTGTGAAAGGAGGTAATTATAATTATGGTGCACAACATAATTATAAATGCATCACACACGTGGACTTGTGACCTTGATTAGCCTAACATAAAGATCAAATTCATGCCCAGTACCTACATCTATTCCTAAACAATACCACTACAACTTTCAACTAAATCTCGGGACGAGATTTCTTTAAGGGGTGGAGACTATAACAACCCGAAATTTTCACCAATGTAATATCTCTCTGTTATATAATATATCACTTTTTCCCAGGGAAATTTTTGCTTTAATCTCTTAATATGCAATGTAACTTGCATAACTAAAGTAGACGAGCTCACGCAACCTACCTATGTCAATCATATCTTCATATATGTCAAGCAAACATCATAACATGTCAAGTCAATATCATAATATCATTTTTACAAAGTACATTACTCATATAATGTACCATTTGCAACATTATATCAAGACGGGCTTTAAACCGTTATCGTATACCTCTAAACCCTAATTCCATGAAGAGTTAACATCTAAAATGAATGTACAAGCTACTAAAGCATATGTACAAGTAACATAACATCTCATTTGAAATATAAACTTCCTCCAAGTCAAAGTACAAGTCCTTAAAAGCTCAATGTACAAGTCATTAAGCATGACATCCAAAATAGCGGTTTTACCTCCGTTTTCCTAAAGAATTCCGTACAATATATTAAGTACAAGTTAAAAGCAAGTAATGAACTTCATTTATATTCCATATTCATTCTTATTTCATAAGATTCCATGAAATCAAAATAAGAAACCCTAAACCGAGCAAGTTTCTAAACCATAACCTGTTTCTTGGTTTTTATCCGTTTTAAACTTAAACCATTAATCAAATAAGTTGTAAATACTTAGTTTACAACATTAAAAATCCTATTTCATCATTATACATGAATTAAATCCTAGAAACCCTAAAACAAAACCCTAATCTAGTTCTAACCCTAAAACCTAAAACTAGGCCCTAGTTCAGAATCGGATCAGTCTATAAAACATAGGATCTGGGCAAATCAATAGGTTCTGGGTATTAAGTGAAAACACTAGGTTGTAGCCCTACGTCTAGAACCACCTCTACCTTGCACCATAGCCTTCCTTACTCGGCCTCTAGCCTCTCCACATCACCCCCCATGTGTCCTAACCTGGTTATCAAAGTTTCTTGGCCTCTAAGGGTCTTCAACACTATAAATAGGGGCACATACTCTTCATTTCAAATCATCCCCCACTTCTTCCTATATAACCCATCATAGCTGCAATCCTTTGCTCAATATATATTCTAATAGATCTTAAGAAGTCCCAAGAATAGAAGTGAAGCAAAAGAAACCAAGAAAAGAAGCCCGTGAGTCGTTATTCTAGGCGTACGAAGCTAAAAGTCCCGATTTCGACCCATTTCCAAGCTATAAGCTCAAACCCAGGTTCTATCAACTTCATACCTGCTACTACACCCTTATTATTTTCATATTGTCATACATAAGTTCTTGTTAAAGTTTCATAACTCAATTCATGCTCATTTTCCATTTTGATCCAAAACCGTACACCCGAAACCCTAATTTCGTGTTTTTCATAAAACTAAATGTTATAATGGCTAAATGTTGTTATAATCTATCCTAACATGCTTAATTAATGTTAAAATAACCACTTTATTGATTATTGAAGGAATTTGAACTTAAAACCCGCATGTTTACGTTTTGAAACCCTAATTTGACCCGTTTTGCTTCCTAGCTTAACGAATCGTTATTTTAAACTTTCGTTATGTTAAACCTTCATATTGTAGCTTATATTAATAAGCTATAACCTTAAAATATCTTTTGGAATGTTAAAATAAGCTTGCATGGCAATTCGGACTTGTTTTACAAAAGTATTCCATGCAAGGGGTATATATCGTAACTTTCGGAAACTTATAACTAAAAGGGCTGAAAATGTCATTTTATCAAAGTTATAACTATAGGGGTCTATTATGTCACTTTCCAAAGTACAAGGTTTACTTTGTATATCTTTTAAACTTGAAGGACCAAACTCGTAAAAGTGCAAACTCTAAGGGTATATTTTGCCATTTTTCATTCTCAAGGGTCTAAAATGTAACATTTTGAAAAAGTATAAAAATGTATTCAAAACATTACAAGACATAACTTTAATTAATGCTTGACGTGCTTAACATTTCCAGATATTGAATAAAACGCTTAAAACCGATTATGTTCTAACCATTATATCATTCATCATCAATGTGCCTTTATAAATCAGGTCCCGGATCTCTATTGTACCACAATACTAGGGAGCTTCATATTAAGGGGTTTCATCTTGGTATTACGTTCTGACTGAGTTGTTGGGTTTACGATTTAAAGTGCCCTAGCTCCTCAAACGTTTACTGAATGACTTCTGAATTATGATGGCCCGAACGGTGATACAATAATTCCAAACTCTTCAATCAAACTCATAACTCTCTGAACCAAAGTTCTAAAGTACAATCTTCCTAAGACTTGACATATTTACTCAGGTTGCGTGACGTGGCTGTTTACTATCATTTTGCTATATCAACCTTTCCCGTTAAGATTGTGATAAGGTCGTCCGCTTTCATTTTGGAATATTTATTGCATCTACCTATCAGGTGAAGTTCATAACCTCGCCTTTACTTATTTACATGTTTTATAAACCCGCGAGGGGGATACATGCTTGTTACAAACTCTTTTATATACTCATAACAATGTGATTACTTTTCAAAGACTTAATGAGTTCATAACCTCACATACTTTATAAACCCGTGATACCTGCTGTAAACCATGAATGCAAGTGTTTTCTAAACTATATGCTATCCTGATATATTATTGCCTAAGTACATATCTATTTGGGTAATATCTCCCAATATCTCCTTAATATCTACTTGGGTAATATCTCCCAATATCTCTTTAATATCTCTTTGGGTAATATCCCCCAATATCTCTTTAATATCTCTTTGGGTAGTATCTCCCAATATCTCTTTAATATTTCTTTCTCGCAAAACAAAGGTACTCCATCTGCATGACATGGTTTGAACAACTCGAGACACATCTTTATGATCTCTATCTCCTTAATTCGCCTTATGCTGTTGATGCATTTAAACCAGCATTTCGCTCATCTTGTGGTGAAGAGCTTCAGACCTTTCAAATTGAAGATGTTTCTTATCTGGATCAGTTAAGGCTAACAACTTGAAAGAGAGAATCTTCATGGGGTTAATGCAAAGACTTGTCTTCAAGCACTCAGAACATAGTAAGGAATTTCTTGCCTCAAAAGGGGTAAATGCAACGGATCTTCTGTATCAAGGTTCGCAACAAGACTTCGAATAACTTCAAGCGAGTGATCCTAGTGCGTAAATATTTGTGAGTTACTCGAGAACCTGGATACACTTGAAGCGGTCATTCATAGAGTTGTAAATACATATGGTGTATTACGCATGAAAGAAAATGAACTTAATGCACTAAAGGAGAATGGAAGTCAGATGCATGATGAAATACTTCATGAGCATCAAATTAAGTCAAGTGTCAAGATGCAGTCTCAAGATATTCAGATCAATCCAGTTCAAGCAATGGATGACAGCTTGATTGTATCAAAAAGCAGTTTGATAGAGCCTGAAAACAACAATGCATTCAGCAAATCAGAGATTGAAACTCAGATGCAAAGGCAAGAGGATAAGGTCAATATGCGTGAAGCAGTTGATGCTGGGTTGGTTGTCACAGAAAGCAGTGGGACAAAACCCGACAAGCAGGATACAAGTAGCAGTTCAGGGAATTATACCACACAAGCTGTGGATGCAGATATCGGACCAGTAAATGACGAAGAGCCATTTGCTGAGGTACAATTGACTGCTCTACATAATATCCTTGCTAATGAACAACAGCATACTGAGCAATCTGAACCCAGTTATGACACACATCTGTTGGAAACTATTGATAGCAATACCACTCCTACTTCAACAAATATGTGTCATAGGGGAGGAAAGAAACAAATTAAAAGTGTGAAGGAAACAAGTAATGAAGCCAAAGTTAAAAATAACCTCGATGTAATTGAAACTATTAACATCGAATTAGAACACAGTGTGGCTAAATTACTTGCAGCAAATGAGCAACTACATAAAGAAAATGAGCATTTGAAACAGACTTACAAAGAACTTTTTGATTCAATTAAAAAGACACGCATTCAGAATAAAGACAACAGTGAATCTTTAATTTCTCAAATTAATCAAAAGTCTGTCGAAAATGCTGATTTAAAAGCTCAGATTCAGGAAAAGGTTTTTGCAAATGCGGCATTAAATAATGAACTTAGAAAGTTAAAAGGAAATATAGTAGATTCTAAGTTTACCAAAGCATCAATCTTGGGGAAACCGCCTTTACAACCATCTAGAAACCATTTAGTTGTTAGACAACCGAATGCGTTTACGTCTGAACGACCTAGAATTTCAAGACCACGGTTTGCCTCCCAAGTTGATGAGAAAAAGGATTTGTCAAAAACAGTCACTCCTCATTATTTGCCTAAAGTTAGAGAATCTGCTGCTGCAAAACCTCATCAGGTGAATGCACCTAACTACTCTAGGAATAGTCATAAAGAATCGTATGGTTCTAATGATATGGTTCATGCGTACTATCTAGAGGATGCTAGGAAAATGACACAAGACAAAACCAGGATTCCTAATCATAGGGATATGGCCTCTACTAGAGCACACTGCACTCCTAATGCTTGCTACACCAAAAATTAGAAACATATATAGGAGTTCTCCTGTATCTAAGTGTAGTGGTGGAATGTCAAATGGTGAGCCTCTAGTAGATCACTCTAGGAATTATAGTTACTTATTGGACTCCAAAAAATGTATTTGTTTCGATTTGTCATAAATATATCTTTAATACAAATGAATGATTGATTGTATAACAAAGATCTTGAATAAGGTGAATATTCTCATGCTAAAGTTTTCAGTCCCCAAGATTAGAAAAACAATCCCGTAAACCAAAGAAACACACTTCATCAACTGGTAGCAGAATGGTAATTGGACAAAGAGTTTTCTCTCAATAAGTCTTCCGCTGTGAATGAGAAACCACAAACTCCTAGATCTTATCCTAGGTGGAAATACACAACGGGGAGTATTTTTCAGAATGTTAGGCTTAGGGGTTCTACTGGAAAGGTGTTCTTAGATAGCAAATAACCAAGGTGATCAGTGATCCTCCAAAATGGTTCAATGATGATATCACTTAACATATGAATGCTATCCAAACTCTTTATGTAGTGCAGTTAACATTCTAACTTATAGTACAGGTTCATATGTCAAACCTTTTAAGGAAAGACTCGGAGTTTGGTTACTCCATAAGCTGGTTATCTCATACGTCAGACGGTGAAGGGAATTCAAATCTGTATGAACCATGCTTCATATGATGTCTGTTCACATACAGTTCGGCCTCAGTTCAAGCCTCGTTCTTCATCAAAAGATGTTTGGACAAAGTAGTTCAGACCTCGTTCTTCATCTTGATGACGTTTGATCAAAACGGTTCAAACCTTGTTCCTTAATGTCAAATGGCGTCTGTTGGCATCTCTTCAAGCCCTGTTCCTTAAAGTAAAGAAAGGTGTACGCCTTCAGAGAAAAGGAGAGTGTACGTGTCAGTGCATTTATCCTTGACAACGAAAAGAGAAATCTTTTCGGTCATGAGCTAATATAACAAAACATTCCAAGTTTTGAGCTCATGGTAATGGCTTGTAATCAAATGTTAGATTGCAACCCCATCTTCAGACAAAAGGAAAATGTACGTGTTAGTGCATTTATCCTTAATAACGAAAAGAGAAATCTTTTCGGTCTTGAGCTACTTTCAAAACACTCAATGTTTGTTAGCTCAAGTCGATGGCTTTCGTATTCTTCTGTACGAATCCAGTTTTTCAAAGAAAAGGAGAGTGTACGCTTCAGTGCGCTTTATCTTCAAAAGAAGAGAAATCTTCTTGTGTTTGACCATTCTCATTAACAAGCTTCATATTTTCCCATGCTTGTTTGTTAGTTAAGTGGACCAACGTACATTAGCTGGTATTATAATTCACTAGATCAAAAATGGCAATCGCATATGCAATTTTTGAAGGGGAGAATAGTGAATTAAATGTGATTAAAATGGTTTATCTTGGTCTTTGAATGTGTATAAAATGGTCAAATGTGAAAGTGTAGGGTGTTAAATCTGTCTGTAGGGTGTTAAATCTGTCTGCTAGGAGATTAAGATAATCTAAAATGCCTTGGATCTTGCTTAATGTTAGATAGCGGCTGCATATTCTTGATGGCGGAATGTTAACCTACTGCATGGCGGTTTGGTAATCTGTTGGGCAGCGTCTTAGGCTAATTGTCCATGTCTTGGCCTAATAAGCCCAATAAACCTCTTAGGTCTATTCTAAAGGACCATTTGTCTTGTTGACTCTCATACAGGCTTAGTTAACTTGTCATTGAGCCTATCAGATAATCTCTAGACCATCGACCAAGGTTGATCAATGTTGACTTAACCCAATGTCCAGTGACTCTAATGTGGAATATCTTCGTGCTAATCTGAATATCAAGGGCATGTCAAACTCAAGGCGAACATCTTTATCTAACGTTGATTATATGCTATGTTTGTCTATCTTTGTTGATATTCTTTAACAGATACGATGGCAGAAGAGAATATTCCTGCACCTGAACCTACAAGATGAGATGAACAGATCCTTCATTGCTCAGAACAGTTACAGATTGGAAAGGGAAACCTTCTCTAAGATCTACAGAAGTTGCAGAAGAATCCTATCTTCCACATTTCAGTTGATATTTCAAGAACACAAACTTCGTTAGGGCATTCACTGCATCAGCAAATTCCCTTCTATCTACATTCAGCTGTTCTGGAATACTCTGACTCATGATGCAAAGACTGGGGTTTATAGCTTTCAAACTTGATGAAAAATGGTTTACTCTGAGTGCTGATCTTTTTCGGAAGGCCTTAGAGATCACTCCTGCATGACAACATCGTCCCTAAACCAGACTTAGCTTTGGAATTAGGTAAATCTATCAGCTTAACTGAAGCTGAAGAAGAAGCTGTTGCAAGAGAAGTTCATGCTACTCATGCAAGAATTGTGTCTGGACCAGACCCTGAGCCCATGCAAGAAGACCAGACTGGATCAAACTCTGGAAAATTACATGTGTCTCTTGCTGGACCAAACCCTGAGCACATGGATGATGAATTCCTCGCGACAGCCTACCCAAAGGTTCATGAAAACCTGAAGCTCATAACAGACGAACGTGTCATCGAAGAAAATCCAGAAAGTCATTCTGGTTCTATGTCTTCCATGAAAAATCTCGATGACACTTATAACTTTGGGGATCAATTTCTTTATGACAAACCAACCGAAGATGATCAGGAGAAATCTAAAGTTATAGAGGAGTCTGATTCCACCATACCTGATCCAAGTCATCAGACAGTAACGTCAACTCCTCCAGTGATTGCTCCCTTCACAGATGTCTCATCTACTAAGCCGTCGTCACTGGTCACTCCTCCACCAATCAACACGGAAGCTACAACAATCACCACATCTCTCCCTGAAATCACTCCATTCATCGCCCTTCAGCTAAGAGTGGCAAGATTGGAGCAAGAGATGTCTGAAGTCAAGAAGACTGATCACTCTGCCGATGTTTTGGCTTCAATCAAATCCCAAGTTCCTACGGTTGTTGATAAATATCTAGGAACAAAACTTGATGATGCTCTCCTTAAGATTCTTGAACGACACACTGCAGATTTAATCGAGAAATACTCTGTGTTGCCTGGCCCAGAGTCTGTCAAGAATCAAGAATCTGAAAAGAGTCCGAAGGAGATTATCAGAACATAAACAAAAAGGGAACCAAGGTGAGGAGAACAAGATTCCAACTTTACTCATCAGAGTCAACAGACAAAGTGGATTTTGGAAGAATTTTGAACTAAAGAGTGCTCTCTTCAAACACATGAATAATGAACAAGACTTGCAAACAGAAATCCTGCGAACCACCATCTATATAAAGCGCTTATGTGAAGCTTAATAGCAGTGAAGAAGCCATGGATAAGGACGTTACAGTCAAGGATAAAGACCAACAATGAGAAAGCATGATAGTGATGAATGGATGGAAGACGATTGATATGATGATGAAGGACCCTTCAGCTGGATCCAAACCAGGGTAAGGTCAACAAAAAGGAGAAGACACGATTCAGGTGCTTCTGGGTCAGCTCAACCTCCTACAAATCTGATGCATCTGCTTTCCAAACACATCTATCTCTCCCTCTACTGGAAGGAAAACACTGACAGAAGAGAAGTGTGCATGTTGACTCTTCGATGCACAGATCTGATCCCGAATCACAACAGTCTGAACAATCTTCAGATAACACTCAAATGCAGGATGAAGGGCACGTCTCCGATCTAGAGGACACTGATAACGATTCGTCTAAGAAGCTCAAGGGTATTCAAACTCTTACTCCTGCTGAACAAGAGGCTGCTGACATAATGAAAGCTCTCAAGGAAAGCAAGAAAATGAGCAAGAGACAACCTGGAACTGGAGGCTCAAATGAAGGAACTGGTAACATACTAGGGGTTCCTGATGAGTCCACAGTCATCTCTAGAGCCTCAAGTGAAGGAACTGGATCCAAGCCAGGGGTTCCTGATGAGGAAAAGGTAATTCTTTAGTGGGAAGCAGATGTGGTCAGTGAACATTTTGACAGAGATGATAATGCTGTGGATGATAATGAGGAAACTAAGCCTGATCCTGAAGAAATATATAAGTAAAAGATGAACCAGGAAAAACTACTATGGAAACCGAAGTTGAATCCATGGTCACTGTTCCTATCCAACAAGTTTCTTCATCTGTTCCTTTACTGATACTTCAGTCATCGATCTCTCATCTCCTAAACCAGTATCTCCTCCCTGTCAAGAATCATTCATTATAACTTTCACCACCATCATCCGCACTACAGCAGAGCAATTCAGTTCTTGAAATGGTCAAGTCACGGCTCCTGCACACATCAGTTCAGGACCCGGTCCTCAACTTTTGACTCCTAGAACAATCAGTTCAGGACTCATACCACAACCTCCTTCTCCAACACCTAATGTTCCACCAACAAAGAATGACTGGGATTTGTTATTTTGCCCTATGTTGGATGAGTACTTCAATCCTTCACCAAGTGTTGTTCAACATGTTCTTGTAGCTGTTGTTCAAGAACCTGTTGTTTCAACCGGTACACCTTCATCAACGAGAATTGATCAAGATACACCTTCTACAAGTACCTCACAAACCACTCAAGAAGAACAATCTCATGTTATTCCTACTTGTGTTGAAGAAGATGATCATGGTATTGAAGTTGCACACATGGATAATGATCTGTAATTTGGTCTTCCAATTCCAGAACCTAGTTCTGAAGAATCCTCTTCCCGAATTGTTATCCCAACCTACGTGCATTCAGTAAATCAACCACAAGAGCACATCGAAAAATAGACCAAGGATCATCCGCTTGACAAGATTATTGGTGATCCTTCCAGACCGGTATCCACAAGACTCCAACTACAAACCGAAGCCCTGCTCTGCTACTATGATGCTCTCCTCTCTTCAAGTGAACGCAAAAGTTATAAAGATGCATTAACCAAATCCTGTTGGATTGATGCCATGAAAAGCTTCATGAGTTTGAACATTTGGAGATTTGGAAGCTAGTACCTCGTCCAGATCAAGTGATGATTTTTACCTTGAAGTGGATTTATAAGGTGAAATTAGATGAACTGGGAGGTGTTCTGAAAAACAAGGCAAATCAAGGAGCAAAAGGAAAATGGAGTGGTTGAGCTTTACTTCGTCGGTACAGAATTTCAGCTTGCAGATATCTTCTCCAAACCTTAGGACAAGAAAAACTTGAATTTCTCATGAAAAAGGTTGGAATGCAAAGCATGTCTCTAGAAACGATGAAAAAGCTGGCGGACGAAACTGAAGAGTTATGGTGGTATCTCTTCATGTATCATATGTAAATATATAAAACCAGAAAAACACAAAAAGATTTTCATTTTTTTATAAAACTTTTCAAAAACAAAATACAAAAATATAAAATCAGAAAATACCAAAAAATACCAAAAATATGTTTTTCATGACATGTCTTCTGGCATCGATAATATTTACGGCGTTAGAAATGCCATTCAATAATGACACGGTGCTGTAAATAAAGTTCGAACAGAAGTTTCAAATGTTTTTCAAAACATGTCAAAAATGGCTTGCTATTATTTCTGATATGCAACCCGGTTTTCAAAATGAGGAAAGCACGTCGCCAAAAAGACGGTTGTTCCTAACAACGGGTGATTAAGTTCTCTCGGGCATGGATTACTTTATATCCATGCAACTCCGACTTAATGTACGCTTCAGTGCATTATTTCTTGATCAAGAAGAGAAGTCTTCTTTTTAACCAAATGATTTTTCGTCTATGATTCTTCTAAAAATTATTTGTGTT
Source organism: Tanacetum coccineum (assembly GCA_026074375.1). NCBI lineage: Eukaryota > Viridiplantae > Streptophyta > Magnoliopsida > Asterales > Asteraceae > Tanacetum > Tanacetum coccineum. The sequence continues at coordinate 11,430 of BQNB010047487.1, read as the reverse complement.
ACACGTGTTGAAAAAGGTGGTGTCTTTCAAAAACAAAATCAGTCATCTCAGTTTCTCATCAGAAAAAGATTTTAAAAGAAGGTTCCATCACTCAAACAATGTCTACAGCTCTTTAAATAGAAAACAGGACATTATTTGAGGGGGAGAAATGTGCTAATAATTAAAACGGGTCATCGATTGAGGGGGAGAGTGTTGTTCAAATTTAATGTCTGGGTGCCGAGTGGAAAGTGTAACCGGGTCTTGGAGAGACAAAAGAAGCTAAGAAACCAAATCTTCAGAGCTCTTACTGCATCAGCTGATGTTCATTTAGTGTTACAGAGACATCTGATACATAATCAACACTTAAATACCACGATCTCCACTACTAAACTACAGTTCATCGAGATTTTTGGTAGAAAGATTAAGATCTGAAGAAACTTCAGTATCTCGATGGCTTCATTATTGAAGCTCAGGGAGCTGTTGGCTACCGTCTAATCAGAGAAGTGATGATTTATCATTCAGATTTAAGGTCATTTTCATCGGTTATGAAACATTTACATCTCGTTACATTAGATGTTATCGTGTCAGTCTATATTAATTTTTCAGGAGTTTTTCATTAAACTTAAAAAAACCCAGGGTGTTTCGAGTTTAACGAAAAAAAATCTTTCAAAAATATCAATATCTGACACTATCACATACCCTTCAACGAGTAAGGGGGTGCATTAATATGTTCACAACAGGCTTGTGAATATTTGCAACTTTTTCCCATTTTTATAACATATTTAAATCAAGTGATATCCAAAATGTCAAAGGGTTTGAAATTTTTGATAAGGGGAGAAAATGTGATTAAAATATGTAATGTGATCATATTACTTAAGTGTATTCTCCACCATTCATCTGCTAACGAGTTGTCGAATACGTAATGCACATGTTGAGGGGTGAGCTTTTCTGAAATGCAAAAATAACATCGGGTTTACTAAAACACTTTGATAGGTATATCATAAGTACTGATGAGTTTCAAACAGTGATTTTATAGGCATGGGTAAACCTTACCAAAAGGACTGACCATGTATTTAACTTTTATTGAAGTTATAGGGATGGTAAGGTTAGGTACTCGTTCCTATGATCCTGCTAGAACCGAAGGGATCTACCCAAGGACAATCCACTAGTTAGTACAGAAATCCTTAGGTATGATTAAAAGGAGTAAATGTGAGAACAAGGGAATAGTGCCGACTGAGATGGAGCTAGTACTGGAATGATACTCCCAACAAGGTGCTAGTCATGACGTCTCGGTAAGCACTCGAAGGGGTTGAGGAATAAAAAGAATTGTACAGATAATGGGTGTAAGAAAGAGCCTCCATACACTTATTGGCAGTCGAGAGAACCCGGGTCAATACCCTATGCCTGTCAGAAATCAAAAGTTGATTCTGACCATTGAAGATGACATTCTGGACCCAGTGAAGCAATGCACAACCCTTCCCAGCCATTCGAGTTTCTCTTGAAAGAAACTCTGTCTCATTTTTTTGCGGAGGACTAATACATGCAATCTGCGGTCTCACTCACTCCGAGTAAGTTCGGTATTGAAAAGGTGGGCAGTCCAGCTCACAGCTTCGATAACTAATATAAGCGCACTTTCGAGTCTAGAGCCAAGAGCTCATCAATTAATCTCGTTCGGACACATTTCCAATTATCTTGTTCTTTCACACACTGTGGAAACAGGTTATCTTAGGTTCCTACGCATTATCCTTGTGGATATTGCCAGATCATCCGAGTTGTGATACGAAGGTATTCACTATGTAGATGGAAATCCTGCTAGAGCCTTCATCAAACAATGCCTTAGATAGGTGAATTGTGCGGATTCTACCAAGAATTCAAATATTGTGTCAACTGGAAAGAAACGATGTCTTTTACTATTCTTTTCTTAATTTTTGTGCGATTTACGTGAATACCAAAATATGTTCATGCTAAGAATTGACGGTTATTGAAACATTTGACAAACCAATCAAAACTATCGGAAGTGTTACAAAATATTTTCATAATTATCACTTTGATGATTTTTTCAATCAATTTTTCTTTATTTGCTATCTGTTTCATTCAGGATCATTTAATGATGGAGATGGAGTTGGAGTACCCAGTTCCAGTTTGTCAAGTTTATAACCGAATGATCAAGACTACGGACCTACACTTGATATGAAGTTATGACAAGATCTCATAAAGTGTCAAGCTTCCGCAAACTTGATATCATATTCTTCGTCACAAGTGCACAAGATGCAATAGATTAGTAGATGATGAGAGATTGAGTTTGGCTGTGATTCGCAATAAATGCTCATGATCAAAATCCCAAAACAAGTCAATTGACAAGCTCAATTGTTATGCTAAAGATCACTACACAAAGTACTAGATGTAACATGAAGAATCAAAAGACTGCAAGCTATAAGAGCTTAAGTCTAGTGTTTTTAAGGGTGACCTCCCTTAGGGGGAGATTGTTAGATATGAGTAAAAGACTCGGTCACCTCGTATATTTATTGTTTATAATAGTTCGTAGTTTAATAGTTAATCGTATGTTTTTCGGTTTTAAGTCGGGTACTAATACCCGGTATTTTGTAAGAACTATATATAGCCTCTTCCAACTTTGGAAAGACGGTAGGCTAGTCATTATTTATTTCATAAGAAACACATACAACTCTCTCTCTCAGAAATCTATCTCTTGTGTTTCTCTCATAGAAACTAGCTAAACACTCGAATCATCACCCGTGGTATGTATTAAAACGATTCTACATTGTCCCTCCCAATCTATTTTATACAATGGCATAAAGACCTTTTGGATCTCCTTTGGCTCATATACCGCGGCTAATGGCATCCACATAAACACAAATCATAAGATTTTAGAATTAGCTAAATCTTGTACAAATATCATCTAATTAAGAATGGGTAAATTAGTTGGTTTTAGCTTATACAATTGTAACTAACCAAAAAACTACAAAAACCACCTTGAAAAGTCCACAGTTGGTTTGTTTGGAAAATCTAGGAGTGAGTAATTAGCTTATTTGCTATAAATACTCACCATAGTCTCACCATTAGATACTTTTACCAAACATAATCCACTTAAACCAATTACCTTCTGCAAGTTGTGTCTTAAACCGCAAACGAACCATACCCATCATACCTCATGCGACTCAAAAAACGCAACAAAGGTTTGGATATAAGGCCACTAGGGTTACAGAGCTAAGGGGTTGGGTACACGTAAAGCTTCGTAAGCTCGGTTTACTTAATTTGGTGTGTCTCGTACTGTGGGCAGCCTCATTTTCGCAAACACACCCAAAAAAAAATTTCTTATGACCATTGTAAGTCAGTAAACCTATTAATATGTGTTATATTTATGTATGCATGTCCACTTTGTTATATAGTCTATATGTCACGAAAATACGTATATACTTTGCTAAAAAGAGTTCATGCCCATAAAGTATAAAACTTGTGTGTTAAACGCAAGGTTTTTACGTATATATAACTTGTGTGGTGTTAATAATGTAAACGAACGAGTACAAGGAAAAATACATAACGAGCAAGGGCAAAAACCTAACGTTTTGAATGTATATAAGACAAAACGCAACCAATAACATTGACACGTAATGATGGACAAGGCTCACGGTAAACTTTCAGTAACAACATAACGAGTGATATGGATCGAGGGGGTATACAAGGCACATGAAGTATGCATGTTTTTGTTGATGTCACGAGTAAGAAAGGCTAGCGTATTTATGGGTGATGCTAACAAACAAAAAAAAACCTACGAGAACCTTTAGTAAACCATTCGGACCCTATTGGGCCTAAATGGCCACGAACGACCCAAACTAGGCCCATCAGGCCCAACACTCTCTTAGTTGGGAGGGGGTCTATGACTTATTTATAAGCTCACATGATCTTATTGATAACATATAGAGTTCCTAAAATAGTTAGGTTACACGAAAAGCAAAAGAGATCTTAACGTGCCACAAACGAGCCCATTAAACCTAAACAGGCCCAATAAGAAAACTTAGCGGGCCCACAACTTATTTATAAGCTCAAGGAACTTATTAATAGTCCAACGAGCTTATTGAAACTCACATAGGCCCTAGAATGCCCTAAGGTGTAGTTAAAAACCAAACCGAACCTTTAGTGGGCTTCCTTAACGGACCATTTCGTGGTGTACTATAGCCCATAAGCCACAACAAATTAAGCTTTGACGCTTATTTATGAGCTTAAGCTAGGATTATAAAAGATTTAATAAACTAGACAATCTAAACGGACCCAAAAGAAGCAAGCTCAAACCTTTAAAACCTTATCGAGCTTCATATGAGCCCAATAAGCCAACATTTCATGCACTTAAATTGCTTATTGGATAAGCCCCATATTTAAGACAGCTTAATCAGACCCTAATAAGCTTATTGAATATGGGAAATAAGTTGAAATCAATAGGAAACCCTAATGGACCTTTTTGCAAACTTTTCGCGTATTTTTTTTGGTTTTTTTTTAATTACTTTCTTTATTTTGTATATTTTTTATTAATTAGTATTTTTTTTTATTATTTTTAATTAAAGAATTTTTTTTTTTTAAAAGTTTTTTTTTTTTTATATTTTTTTATTTAATTTTATTTTAAATATTTTTTTTTTTTTTTTTAATTTTAATTTTATTTTTTATTTTTTTTTTTTTTTAATTTTTTTTAGTTTTTTTTTTTTAAAGGTTTTTTTTATTATTTATCTTTTTTTTAAGTTTTTTTTTTTAATTTTATTTTAAAGGTGTTGGGTCAACGAGCCCAATAAGCTCTAAAATAAGTATCCGAGCTTATTAATAAGCCATATGATTTGTGTAGTTTTAAATAGCTTAACAAGTGCTTTGTGCTTTTTTAACTTAATCGGACCGTTAAAACATTATTGGGACCTTAACAGGCCATAGGTCCTTTTAGCCAATAAGCTCTCCGAGATGGGACAGATTATTGGCTTATTGGAGATTAATGAAACCTAATGTCACTTTGTTAGAAAAATTAATTGGAGTTAAATGCGATTTTTACGGTTAAGGGACTAATGTGTCAATTTTGAGCTTGCTTTTGAGGGTTTAAAACCGCCAATTCCATTATTTTTAGTAGTTGAGGGACTGTTTCTGTCATTCCTGGAACTTAAGGGGGCTTGTCAGAACATTTAAGGACCTAAAGGGTAATAACTAAAAAGTTGAAGGACCAGAAGTGTACAAGTGGAAACTTAAGGGTTTTAAAATTTAAATATTATATATATTTCATAAACTTAGGGGCTGTTTTGTAAATTAAAGAAATAAGGGTATTTTGTTAACGAAAGTGATTTTTTGTAAACAATTACGAATTCGGACGATTTTATATATTTATCATTATTATAACAAGTTAAACCCGGACTTAATAAATATGGATATTTATTAATAAACATTTATACGTATACTAGAACGTAGTTGAAATCATATACCTTTTTCAAGAGCCATTAACAATTTTAAATAATTAAACTCGTACACACCAACTTGTGATAACAGTATATATAAACTAGAAATTTATTACATTGAGTCTTTAGCCTAAATTTGTAGACTAGATGGCCGTTATTTTTACTCTTAGGTATTTGCGGTGTGATCATACTTGGATATCTATTATCATTTCAGAGGACTATTTACTAAGGTGAGTTCATAGCCCCATGTTTTACAATTATTTAAATGATTTACATCTTTGGGGTGAGAACATGCTTGTTTACAATGGACGAAAGTGTATATTTTTATACAATGATTCGTGTTTTCTAAGTAGCGATTACCCCACTGAGCTCTCTATTATGAACTTTGTGAGCGCGAATGTTATAAATAGATCTATTTGGGATTGACATCCCCGTTTGGGTGAGTAGCGCTCACTGTGCTGGGTTGTCGGACAACAAACGTATACCATGTCGGATTTGGATGTTGCGGGTTAGAACATCATTCACGGGCATTTATTGGCAATTTATTGCATTCATACATGTCGAGCTTCAGTGTCATGAGCTTAGGAAAACGTAGTTACTTTTTATGATGTTTGCATTTGTTGCTTAATCATACATTTGAAAATCTTGCGGTCCTACTATTGATTTACATAAACCTATGAATTCACCAACTTTATGTTGACGTTTTAAGCATGTTTTCTCAGGTCAATAAGGCACGAGGTGCAGTGATACATTGGAAGTCAATAATTGAAGAGTCATATCAAATATTTGGGGTCTTATTACATTTTGGGGACAATTGTTATAAACCGAAATCTTTATTTATACTATCGAACAAATTGATGCCATGAGCTTATGTAACAGACAAGTATTTTGTTAATCCAATGTAACTTTTTTCAAACGACATGTTTAGTGGTCGTTCTCATATCTTGTGCTATTGATCTATGAAGTAACGCTTTCGGATATACATTATATTCCGCTGCTACCCAGATTTGGGGGTGTTACAGATTGGTATCAGAGCCAAGGTTATAGAGAACCAAGTCAAAAGTTTTTGTCTGGACTATAACTATTTTCAAATACTATTTTCACAAATGGGATTTGCACGGGATATACATACATTACTTGTTTGCATCTAGGACATATGCTTACATGATACACACTGTTTTAGCATTAGTAATTACTAAGTGCTTACATGATTGACATACGTATATATAAATTATATTACGTATAGTACTATAAGAGTCTTATAGATATAACATAGAGACCACTCTTATAATTAAAACTTATAGTCATATCATACCGATCACTCTTATAAGTAATACTTATATAAGCTATTTTTGCTTTTTGCGGTAGTCATGTCTTCTGCATCATTTGCGCTTACCTACACTTCCGTCTACACCGACTCTGAGCCTGGCAGAGCCTTCTGGGGCGCCGATGATGAGGAGGTACCTAAGGGAGGCATTCAACGGGTCATCGTATTAGGATACGACGGACTCCTTATACAGCTAGTAGCCCCACCGTTACCTGACTACATACTAGGCCCAGAGGATCCACAGACACCGCCAGTTCCTCAGGACGAGGATGAGCGTGAGCCTATGTTCATACATGCACATGATCCTGACTACGTGCCAGAGCCTATATACCCTGAGTATATACCTTTGGAGGATGAGCATGAGTTTCCAGCTGAGGAGCAGCCATTACCTCCTGTTGATTCACCTACTGCTGAGTCACCCGGATACGTTACTGAGTCGGATCCCGAAGAGGATCCAGAGGAGTACGAGGATGATGAGACAGAGGATGGTCCGATTGACTATCCTATGGACGGGGGAGATGATGGAGATGATGATAACGGCGATTCATCTAGGGATGACGCCAATGATGAGGATGAGGATGAGGACGAGGAGGACGAGGAGGACGAGGAGGAGGAGGAGGAGCACTTAGCTCCGGCCGACTCTGCTGTTGTTGTACCTACTGATGAGCCTGTTTCCCCACCTGAGGGAACAGAGCTTGTTATACCACCACCCTCCACTGACATTACTATTGGGGCTAGGATTTCCGTCCGGCCTCAGACTTCCATATCCCTTCCACCAGAGGGCGCCTTGCTAGGTGCATGGCCCCACCTGCACATTCATCACCACCACCTGTGCCATCACCATTACTACCATCATCTGGGTGTCCAACCTAAATCTAGACACTCAAGATAGCATCCACTCAGGCCCTTATTGATGTAGTTACTGCCGCATTACCATCACTGTAACACCCCCAAAATGGGTCGCAACGGAATAAGGATCCGGGGCGTGTTACTTCAAGATCAACAGCACAAGATATCCTCAACTTTCTTTCTACCACCACTACCACCATCTCTATACATACCACCACCTGTTGACCATAGGGATGATATTCCCGAGTATGAGCAGCCACCTCGCAAGAGGTTATGTTTGTCCACTTTAGGTTCCAGATATGAGATCGGGGAGAGTTCTACTGCCAGATCTACCAGAGATTAAGGGGTAGATTATGGGTTCGTCAGCACCATAGATGCTGAAGCGAGACGGCAGGGGATTAGTGAGTTTGGGTATGGTATTAGGGATACTTGGGTAGGTCCGGCAGAGGCACTTCTTGAGATAGCACCTGTGGAGAGGTCAATACTAGGGTCATAGAGCTTGCTGAGCTCCATGAGCATGATACACAGGACTTGTATGCCTTAATAGAGGATGCTCAGGATAGTAGGTCTCGTATATCACAGCGAGTCGATATGGACTCGCAACGGGTTGACTTACTTATGGGGGATATGATGACTCTCCAGGAGACAGTATGGATGCTGGAGGAGGAGGCTTATGCTTCCTGAGAGGCTTGGGCTCACTCGATAGGATTAAGTCAGGTGACCCATCAGGAGCTTCAGACCCACCGTGATCATGTGTATGCACACGAGACCCATCTCCAGGCACATCAGACACAGCTACAGCTGCAAGTTACTCTCATTCAGACACAGCATCAGGTACATGAGACTCGTTTTCAGATGCAGCAGGCTGAGATAGCAGCGCTTTGAGAGACTGACCGTAGGCGTCAGGCACAGATGGTAGAGACTCTCCGTTTGATGAGAGACATGAGGCGAGAGATGGGCGGCATGCAGACCGAGTTGCTAGCTGATCAACGCACGAGCTCACCCCTTAAAACCTATCTACATATGACATAAATACACCAAGGGACGAAATCACGCGAGAGCAAGAAAAAGTCACATCCAACGATTTATGTTATTTTATCTTGCTAGGTCATTGTACAAGGCCCCCCATGTTAATGTATTAGGGTTTTCCGCTAGCATAGCCTTAGATCTTTTGTATTGTATTTTATGTAATCCAACAACTATTTCTTGTAAAAATTTCAAAGTTATGAATGAAATGGATGTGTTATGTCATACTATATACCTCTCTTGTGTTGATATCTCATATATACATTATTATATTTTGTCATATAACCTTATGTTTTGTCTTTTGTGATCTAGACAAATCATGGCACCTACGACCAGAAGAGGACCGAATACCCCTGTTAACAGACAACCAACACAAAAAACAACATGGGGACTTTAGAATCCATCCAAGCAATGATTGACCAAGCTCTTTTGTGAAACTCCACCAATGGAGATGGAAGCTACAGTTCACACGAGGATAACCGAAGGAACGTGCAAACTGCGAGCCCTTGTTTTTACGCTGACTTCATGAAGTGTCAACCTTTGAACTTCAAGGGGACTGAAGGCGTGGTCGGTGATATGTGTTTAATTACACATACCATTTTCCATTTAAAACGAACTTAAAAGAATAAAAACATACCAAAAATACATTGTATTTGTATGTTTGCATTTGTATTGTGCAGGAAACGGATATCTCACAAAAAGACGAAAAACCAAGCAAAAAGCGTCAAAACAAGGGCGAGATGGAAAAGTGTGTGAAGACGAAGCCCAATCAAAGTCAAGTCAACTCCGAGAAGAAAAAGCAAAGAAAAATATAACTTGAGGGGTCAAAAATGCCAAACCCCTAAGTTATATTAAGGAAACAAAGAGAGGGGCTGTTTATGCCAATTTGGGAAACCTCATTTATAAAAGAAAGAAAAGGGAAAAGGAAATGAAAAGAAGAAAGATGTAGAGGGGCTTTTCTTGTACAAAAGCCAAACATTCCCTTAATCATCTTCAACCTCTCTCTGCCACAGCCCAACTTGTATAAGCTCTTCCCGCCAATACCAAAACCAGCCAGCACCCTGTTTTTGCTCCCATACCTCTCCTGCAAAATCACTCAACATCCTACCAAATCATTTCATCCACCCTACTTTCCCCCCCCAGCTTTATAAAGTCCATGTTGGCAATCCCTCTCCATTCCCAAAGCACTTCGATGGCTGAGATTGTCTCCAAAGAAGCTCAAAAGAAATCAAAGGCTGGGATTTGCTCTAGATTCTCCTCACACAACTAGCACACTTGGTTTTATCTCTCCAAAGAAGCACAAGATGCAAGTCCAATACTTCGGCTATATATAGAGCTTCTTGTAAGCCTTTGAGGCATCTATCTTAGAATCTAGTTTTTAGTTTTTAATTTAACTTAGCTTATTTTCAAGTTATTTACAGTTTTTACTTTCAGCTTGTAACACTTTCAAGTTTTAATGCAAGTTTGAGTTTTTAAAGTCACTTTATAATCCCAAGTGTTATGTTTCTGAATTGAGTTGTTTTATGTTCAAAAGCTCTCAATACAGCTTGTTTACAACTGTTTAAAACTAGTGAACTTAAAAAGTTTAAAGTAGTTAACGAGAATCTCACTCGCCTAATACTCTCAAATATACCTCAGCTTATGTTATGGATGATAAGCCAGTTCTGGATGGGCTTATGGACTCTCACTAGCTTGCTTTATGCAAGCTAGAGCTTGTAGATTCATTGTTTGACCCTGTTTAGAGCAAGGGTTTTGTAAGTCTATCTCTCTTTTTCTTATTATTCTTACTCTCTGCAGAACATGCTTGTTTAAAGTTAAACACTGCGAGGCCAAATCAGCCTATTTAAGTGCTTAATCTTAATCATAATTGCTTATAAGTGTCTTATTTTGTTGATAGATAATTTGTTTTTTAATTAATTTGAGAGAAAAATGATTTTTAAAGGGTATTTTCAACTAACAGTACTAACCTTAAGTTAGTTCTGCTAGTTAACTTTTGGAACAGCACATACTTAACACTACCAGTACTAACTCCAAGTTAGTACTGCTAGTTCATTTTCTTGGATTTCAAAGGTAGCAGTACTAACTCCAAGTTAGTACTGTCAGTTAAAACTGTTAGTACTGGTAGGTCATTTTAGCTTATCAGCTTATTATTTCAGCTTGTTTAAGATTTCTTTAGTTTTTTTTTAGTAGATTAAGCCTATTTTAGTTTACTGTTTTCAGTAGAACTTATTTGTCTTTTCAAAATAATTTTAAGAGTTAATCAGTTTTAGTTTTCTAGCTTATTTACAATTATAGTCTATTCTGGTTGCTTATTCTTATGCCTAAGTGCTTATTAAGGTTAGGTGACCTTCTGTTTTAGCTTATTTGCTTATTTCTTGTTTAATTGTGTTTTGTTAAGGCTAGCAGTACTAACCTTTAGCTAACAGTATTAACTACTAGTACTAACTTGGAGTTAGTACTGCTAATCCCCAAAACTAAGATGTTGCGTGTCCCACGCAATGCTATGAAGTAAGCACTCGAGAGACCAAAAATCTCAAATCCCTTCGACTAATAACTTGGAAAAGTAGCCAAGCGTTTATAAAAAAGAATCAATAGTCTTGACAAGTCCCGGTTCTCACCAAATTTTTTTTTTATTTTTTTTATTTTTATACAAGTTTGACTTTCTTTATTTATCAACAATGGGATCATAGAATGAGAACCGTTCGTAGAATAATCCACGGATGTCCTGACGGATAATTTCATCGTCCCCGATTTTTTTTTCACAAGTCCCAAGCTAAGCAATTAAACAAGATCATTGTCGATATAAGT